>JAPKLW010000928.1:0-84798 GCA_026898455.1 Plectranthus barbatus | reverse complement strand
TGTACATAATATACCAATCATAATGCTTTCAGTATATAAATCCATCAATCTCCCACTTATACTCAAAGCATTATACATTTGCTTTCCAGAGTATAACGCGTCTAAACTAATCTAGCTATTACATCAAGCATTCTACGTGGCTAGCTTTGCCCTCAGCCCAAGGCTACGTACATGCATCTCGTAAACCTTCTGAGGCAGAGCTTTTGTGAATGGATCCGCTAGATTATCTTTCGTATCAATCTTTTCTATCAGCACATCACCCCTTGCTACGATTTCTCGTATAATATGGTACTTCCTTTCAATGTGTTTTGTTGCTCTGTGAGTTCGTGGTTCCTTAGAATTAGCCACAGCTCCCGAGTTATTACAATACACCGTGATTGTTCTGGGTAGCTGAGGAATCACGTCCAACTCCAGAAGGAAGTTTCGAAACCATACTGCTTCTTTCGAAGCTTCAGAAGCTGCCACATATTCGGCTTCCATGGTGGAGTCCGCAATGCACTTCTGCTTTGCACTCCTCCATGATATGGCCCCACCTCCCAATGTAAACACATAGCCAGAGGTGGACTTCTTTTCATCTCGGTCTGCCTGGAAATCCGAATCAGTATAACCCACAGGGCACAACTCATCACACTGATAAACAAGACAATAGTCCCTTGTCCTTTTCAAGTATTTGAGTATGTGCTTTACCGCGGCCCAATGCGCCTGTCCAGGGTTAGACTGGTATCTCGCTACCATGCCTACAGCAAAGCAGATATCTGGCCTCGTACATAACATTGCATACATGAGGCTACCCACGGCCGATGCATATGGCACGTTGCTCATCTCATCTTTCTCCTTTTGTGTCATCGGACACTGATCCTTGGAAAGATGTATGCCATGTCTGAAGGGTAACAGACCTTTCTTGGCATTATGCATGTTGAAACGGGCAATCACAGTATCCACATATGACCCTTGAGACAAGGTCAGCATCCTTTTATTGCGCTCCCGCAATACTTTTACCCCTAGGATGTATCCTGCCTCCCCAAGGTCCTTCATATGAAACTGCTCGGATAACCACCCCTTTATGCCCGACAATACTTCCACATTGTCGCCAAATAGGAGAATATCATCTACATAAAGTGCAAGGAATACTACGCTTCCGCTGACACACAGACGGTACACGCAACTCTCGTTTGAACATTGTGAGAATCCATAAGATTTAATCACTTCATCAAAACGGAGATTCCATGACCGTGAAGCTTGTTTAAGTCCATACAGCGACTTCCTTAGCTTCCAGACCAAATGTTCTTCGCCCTTCTGCACATAACCTTCTGGCTGTTGCATATAGATGTCCCTACCTTCTTCAAGGTACCCGTTTAGAAACGCGGTTTTGACATCCATCTGCCAGATTTCTAGGTTCTTATGTGCTGCTATGGCTAGGAGTATTCGAATGGACTTAAGCATGGCTACCGGTGAGAAAGTCTCGTCATAGTCTACACCTTCTTTCTGACTATAACCTTTCGCCACCAGCCTTGCTTTGAAAGCTGTAATTTCTCCATTCGATCCTTTCTTTCTTTTGTATACCCATTTGCACCCTATGGCTCGATGGCCATCTGGCAAATCAGTTTTCTGGTATACATCCATAGCAGTAATGGATTCTATTTCAGAATCCATGGCGATCAGCCATTTGTCCGCATCTTTATCAGATACCGCCTCGTCATATGTCCAGGGATCGGTATCATCTAGTCCATTTTCTGGGATCAAGTCAGAAGACTCTCCCACGAACATATACCTCTCGGGTTGGTGACTAACCCTCCCACTGCGACGAGGCATCTGAGCTGTGTCAGTAGTTGGCACAGTACGCGTTTGTCCCATACCTTGCATTAGTGGCAGTGTTGGTATATTCTCACCTGTTATAGGTGGATTTACCACTACACTGGGCTTTCCTGATGGAATTGCTTCTTTATTCTCAAGCTCGTGGAGAATAATTTCACTCTTGGATCTATGGTTTCTTACATATTCGTCCTCCAAGAATCTTGCGTTGGTACTGACAACGACTTTCTGATTCTCAGGATAATAGAAGTAACCACCTTTCGTTTGCCTGGGATATCCTACAAACAACATCAGCTTGCCTCTACTTTCTAACTTATCAGGTTCCTTTGTCAGCACATATGCTGGACAACCCCAAACCCTCACTCTGTTCAAACTTGGCTTTCGCCCATACCAGAGTTCCAGAGGTGTTTTAGGAACTGATTTAGAAGGTACCAGGTTAAGCAAATAGGCCGCTGTTTCCAAGGCATATCCCCAAAATGAAATCGGCAAGCTTGCATAACTCATCATCGACCTGACCATTTCCAAGAGAGTTCTATTTCTTCTTTCCGCTACACCATTTTGTTGAGGGGTTCCTGGTGCAGTCCACTGGGATGTAATCCCGTTATCTGACAAGTACTGCAAGAACTCGTTGCTGAGGTATTCCCCACCACGATCTGATCGTAGTGTCTTGATAGTCTTACCAAGCTTTTTTTCTACCTCAGTCCGCCGAAAAACCGGCACATATAAAACATCTCTCAAAATCAGAACATTGTTTTCAAAGCATAAAGTAAAATCTCCAATGGCTACTGCTGAGACTCGTTCTCCGCTGCCCATTGAGATGGTAATCTCGTCATGCTTCAGCTGCCTTGTCGGCCTGAACCCCTGCAAAGTATAACAAACATGGTCAGTAGCTCCAGTATCCACTACCCAAGAATGGGTAGAAACTGATGCTAAATATGTTTCCGTTATAAATGCACATGACGTACCTTGTCTACCCGTGCTAGGCACTAGACAATCTACTTCACTTCGCTTGCGTTTGCATGGCCTCGTGATAGTCTCTGCCTGATCAGTCTCTTCTAACCGCTTAAGCAATTCCTTTGCCTTAATCATAGTCTTATCAAAGACCTTCATGAATTGAGCAAATTCTGAAGCTTTCTAGTCAGATACCCATCGTTCTAGTGCCAAGAGTAACTCTGGAAGAGTGTACTTGCACCTGGCACCAAGGGACTTGATGAAATCATCATAAGAATCAGATAGAGAGTGCATGACGATATTGACTTTAGCCCGACTAGTAATTCGTCCACCTCTCTTTCTGTACCTTCTCATGATTTCCATCATGCTGTCAAGATGCAGAGACAACGAACTCCCATCAGTCATCTTCTTGCAGACCAGGTCTTCCACAAGACTGTAACTGACAGTTCGTCTCACCTTCCCATATACCCTTATTAGATCCCTCCATATCTCAACAAAAGATTGGTACTGATCGTATTTGAGCCTTAGTTCTCTGGATAGAGTTTTCTTAATGAGAATGCGGGAAAACTCATCAGAGATCTTCCATCTTTCATAGAACAGTCGCTCATAACCAGTGCAATTCCAATACTTGGGAGATAATGGATCCATATAGAGTATACGAGAATGATTTGCAATGTGGAGTATTTCCATGAAGCAAAACTTCCACTCAGGAAAATTCGGACCGGTTAAAGGATTTGATGTCAAGAGATAAATGATACGATGAATAGACATGTCTGAAAACAATAAATTAAAACACCAATTTAAAACATAGTCGCAGAACATTGAAACAATTAAATATTGAAACCTTATGATAAAGCAATATTAATGTTTCCTCCAATTTGCCTAAGTGTTACTATTGCAAGCCACACATGTGGACGTTTACAACAAAACACCTAACCAGACTGCATCTTTCAATTCCAGTCCTTTAATTCCAATCCATGCCCGGGTTCCTTAGACAAATGGAATTAATAATTGGAGACTAACTTAAGACCATATTATCCTACTGAGCAGGGACTTCACATATGAGTTATACTCTGGACAATATCTAAGCTAGCTTACCACCAAAGCCAACCCTCCCATATAAGGACACACCTGATCCCTTATAATAAGGTTGTCTCATTTAATTCAATCCCTAGAGAACTTATGAAAATTCAATACGCAAGCTACACATGTAGACGTTTACGCATGAACTCCCACTTCTCACATGAAATAAATGTTTGTTTTAAGAAATCCTATCTATTAGAACTTATGAACAATGAATTAAGTAAGCTACACATGTAGACGTTTACCTAATAAATTATTCACTTCCAATAAAGGATCGCTTTGTGGAGGTCTTACTAAATTATGAGCTTAGTAATTTTCAGTTCATAAGGTTCAATTGCACAGATTATTTTATGTAGCCATAATTATAACATTGCTAAAATTCTCTCATGCAAAGCATGAACCCCGAATTTATAGTCATAATTAATTACATAAAATAAATCACATAGCATGCTTTAAAGCCGTAAATAAAAGCAGTAAACGTGCTCTCTATTATCTACAACATGCTGATATGCTGCGCAATTATTTTAAACACGTATATCATGCGAAGACAGATAATAAACAAATAAAAAAATGTCCTCGTGGCACCATGATATAAACAAAATAAATCTAACTATTACAAGTTGGAATTTATTTTTACAGATCTTCGACTGGGCTCCCACTACTTGAATTGAGATCTGGGTTTATTTTCTGAACTTGGGCCTCCAAGATTTGATCCATCAGAAAATTGGACAACTGGGCTAGTTAACAAGATCGCGGGCCTAGGCACACATTGCAAGCCCAATAGCCCGCGAGAACTCGGCCCGACGAGCCACCACCGGCAAAAAACCATCGCCGACGACCCGCCATCGTCGTGAGGGCTCCCGGCATGCACAACAGCCATGCACGTACGTGCATGGATGAAGTCCGCGATACCGCCTCCTCCAACCGTTGCCCGTTTTGCATGCCGCCGCCCCGGCTTGCTCCGACCGTCGCCCGAACCGCCGTTCACTCTTCTTCTCCTTCACCGGCCTCCGTGACTCACCGGAATCGCGCAAGATCGGAATCGGAGGCTCGCGCAAACCACGCGAAAAACCCTAGGGTTTTTCCGCGTTCCGACCGCACGCCCAGCCCCCGTCGCCGTCCAGCCTGCGTGGCCGGTCCCCGAGCCACCGCCGCCACCTGCCCCGCCTGCTGACGCCGACCGAGGGAGGGAGGACGGCCGCCGGTCGTGCACAGCGCCGCGCAGGGCTGCTGCGCGCGCGCGCCTGTCCCGCACGCCGCGGCGCCCCGCTGCCCTGCTCTTCGCCCCTCGCGTCGTCGGCCCAGCCTGGAGCCCCGCGCGCTTCGCCCTGCACCGGCCATGGCCGCGCGGCCTGTGCGCGTGCGTGCGCGCGCGGCGCGTGCGAAACCCTAGGGTTTCAGCGCCGCCGCTGTGCGCCGCCACCGCCCGCCGGTCTGCCGTGCGCCGCCGTCGACGGCCGTGCATGGCCCCAGCCATGCCGGCCCTGTCGCATGTTGTCGCGCGGTCCTTCGTTCTTCGTGTTCTTCGTTCTTCGTGTTCTTCGTGTTCTTCGTTCTTCATTTTACAGATTTAATTTTTGAAAATAAAATTACATGAAATAATTCTAATTACAATCTAAAAATTCTAATCTAACCACGGATTTATCTCGTGGGTGAAAAACGAATCCATATAAATGGGCGGATTAACCCGAGGAACCACGAGGACGAAAAACATAAGATCAATCCATAAACCATCCATTGCATGCAATCAATAATAATAATCATGCATGTTCATAGGCAATATTATTTTTCCGATAGAGCCAATTAATTAAACCTCGCTCTGATACCAATTGCAGGGATTCGTGAACTGAATCACGAAGTCCGTTTGCCAAGGATCGTTAATTGGAATATCAAAAATAAATTGCTATGCCTATGAACAATCCTAGCATGCTCCTATATTATTATGCATAAGAAGGTTATGCGGAATACCTGGATTGAAGAACGATGAAGAACGCGTGCGCGGAGATGCCCTTTGATCTTTCCCACGCACCAAGATTTAATTTCCTAACAGATTGAGGAAATTAATCTTAAAGAAAATAATGATAATTTTCGAAAATAAGAGGAGAGAGAAGAAGAAGAATCCTCCTGATCTGATCTTCTGATCTGTATCCCAACTCGATCTGAAAATCTGGTGAAGATTATCTATCAGATCCTTTGCCCGGTTGAGAAGCAGAATTTCCTCCTCGTATCTCAAACTCAATCGATCACCACAGCTCCCAATGCTCTGGTTTGCTGTGTGCAACTTGTGATCTTATGAGTAGTAGGTGTATTGAGTTCTGAGGTACTGAGGCCTATTTATAGGAAATTCTAGGCTTCTATTGGGCTTGAGTTATCATGGGCCAGACCAGGGACCAGAATGCAAATAGCAAATAAGGCCTATCAATTAATTAATTCCCATATTCAACCCAGAATATAATTAATTAATTAATATTGATTCATGCCACCAGAGAATCAATACTGTCCTACCTATTTGCTACCACGTTTGAGGAATGTGTTGCATTGGACTCGGTTTATCCCCACATTTAAGGTTACAGACATTCGTTAATTAATTTAAGCTCTGACAAGCTATTTAATTAATTAACATCTTTAATTCCTGAATCAATCCACTCAAACCTTTTCACTTATGCTTGAACTTAATCAGCCTGCAGGACTTTAGCATAACGAACCTTTTGAGCTGTTCAGGGAATGTCACCATCCTATACTGGATGTGGTTACCTAGTTCAGATACCAGACAGTCATACACAGATTGATATCACCCAAGACTGCAGAAGAACAGGTTCAACTAGAACCCTTTCTACAACTCAAAGTGATATACAATATATGTATACTTCTGTATCCTCATATAGGTTTAAGATTCCATCGAGTCATAAAGATCTAGATTCTTTTAATGTCAGATAAAAGAATCGATCTTGACTTAGGTCCTCATCAATGTGTGCCCCACACCAGCATACCAAGACATCCAAGATAAGATGCTTATCCGCATATGCTGCAGCCTATACCGACAGTTTATCCTGGAACTGTCTCAGCTGTGATGACTATTTATATCTCGCTAGGTCAAACGATCCATACGATCTTCCGTGATCTTCTACACACTGTATGATCTCCCTATCGACGAGATAAGAGGATAATTGTGTTTGCGACACATGTTTGTTAATTCAGACAGGAGATGAACATACAACAATTATGATTCCCAGTATATTAACCAATAAACCTTGTACATAATATACCAATCATAATGCTTTCAGTATATAAATCCATCAGTTCTATGATTGATGGGTGGCATCTGAAGATTTTACTTACAAGTTAATCTCGGATAACCTGTCTAGAGAACTGAAGCTCAAGTACATGGGCTATTGTAGCTCTGTTGCGATCTGACTTAGTGGCCACATATGGCGAAGTGGAATGAACTATCAACTATGATCTCGTAAAAGGCCTTTTCTGTTAGAGAATGGTTGATGGCAGTTCGGTGACACTGCATGTGATGATGATGGATAACACCATGAAACGATTCACACGTAGAGGTGGATGTATATCTGATCGGGCTAAGATCGATATAATCCTGAACTCTTTACCGCTTTCATTCTATGACTTTAAGAAGGATGTAGCTAAGAGAAGTGAGTACTCCTTCAAAGAGTTGCTCACTGATCTCATAGCAGAACAGTCTTTCGTACCTTCATGGGAGTCTGAGTTATCAGATCTTGAGCACAACTTGGGCACATTGAAAGATGTGGTTCATACTGTGTGCAAGAATATGATTGATCGCAGATCACGTGAGAGGAGGTCAAATGAGATGAAGAGGGTTGGTGTCACTTCAAGTAAGTACGCATGCGAAAGCAAGGGACAAGGTACGTCATTTGCATTTGTAACAGAAACTTGTTTAGCATCGGTTTCTACTCATTCGTGGGTAGTGGATACTGGAGCTACTGATCATGTTTGTTACATTTTGCAGGGGTTCACACCGAGGAGGGTGCTGAAGAATGACGAGGTTACCATCTCGATGGGGAACGCAGCACAAGTGAGTGCAGCTGCCATTGGAGATTTCACCTTGTACTTTGATGATTCTGTTTTAACTTTGAGAGATGTTTTGTACGTGCCGGATTTTCGGCGAAACCTTATTTTAGTTTCCAAACTTTATGTTGATGGATATTCAATTATTTTTTATAGTAGTGTTTCTATCATTGGTAATAAGGGTGTTATCTGTCGTGGGATGCTGAATAAATCTCTCTATGTTATTAACCGTAATCATAAGTCTTCCGCAAGTATTGCATGTAATTCATCCGTAATTGATAATTCTAGGAAGAGAAAACTTACTTCTTCTGATGAGGATCTTACATATCTCTGGCACTTGAGACTAGGTCACATTAGCTTGAAGCGGATTCAAAGACTTGCAGATGACGGTACATTGGACCTAGTCCGGGCTGTACCTTATCAAGTCTGCGAATCCTGCATCGAGGGCAAGATGTCAACTAAGCCTTTCAAGGCTAGTCAGTCTCGAGCAGAGGAAGTGTTAGAATTGATCCATTCTGACTTATGTGGACCGATGTCCACGCAGGCTCGTGGAGGGTACGAGTACTTCGTCACTTTCATTGATGATTCTCAAGGTACGGATACGTTTACCTGCTTCGCTACAAGTCTGAATGCTTTGAGAAATTCAAAGAGTTCAAGGCTGAAGTAGAAAAGAAGGTCGGGAAAACTATCAAGTCGCTGCAATCTGACCGCGGTGGCAAATACCTCGGTAACGAGTTCCTGCAATATTTGTCAGAAAATGGGATTACATCTCAGTGGACTGCACCGGGTACTCCCCAGCAAAACGATGTAGCTGAAAGAAGAAATAGGACTCTTCTAGAGATGGTAAGATCAATGATGAGTTATGCAAACTTACCAATTTCGTTTTGGGGTTACGCATTGGAAACAACAGCTTACGTGCTTAATGTGGTACCTTCAAAATCAGTTCCTAAGACGCCTTCTGAGCTCTTCCTTGGTCGCAAACCAAGTTTGTGCAAGTTTAGAGTATGAGGTCGTCCGACACACGTACTGTCGAAGGAACCTGATAAGTTAGAAAGCAAGTCAAAAGTAATGCTATTCATAGGGTATCCCAGGCAAACGAAAGGTGGTTACTTTTACTGTCCTGAGAGTCAGAGAGTCGTTGTTAGCACCAACGCTAGATTCTTGGGGGACGAGTATGTGAGTAATCACAAGTCAAGGAGTGATATCGTTCTTCAAGAAATTGAGAACGAGAATGCAATTCCAAGGGAACGGGAACGTGTAGATGTGGGTGCACCTGTGAGAGGTACAACACCACAGACATGTTCTTCAGTGCAAGGTGCAGGACCACAAGTCACTGCACCTACTACTGACACGGCACCGATGCCTCGTCGCAGTGGGAGATTTATTTTCCAGCCGGAAATGTATATGTTCGTGGGTGAGTCTTCGGACTTGAGCCCGGAAGACGGACATGAGGACTCTGACCCACTGACTTACGAAGAGGCAGTGCAGGACAAGGATGTTGCCAAATAGCGTGTCGCCATGGATTCTTAAATTGAATCCATAACTGCTATGGATGTATACCAGAAAACTGATTTGCCAGATGGCTTTAGGGCCATAGGGTGCAAATGGGTATACAAGAGAAAGAAAGGGGCGAATGGAAATATCACGGCTTTTAAAGCCAGGCTGGTGGCAAAGGGTTATAGTCAGAAAGAGGGCATTGACTATGACAAAACCTTTTCACCCGTAGCCATGCTCAAATCCATCCGGATACTCCTTGCCATAGCTGCGCATATGGACCTCGAGATTTGGCAGATGGATGTCAAAACCGCTTTTCTAAACGGTTACCTTGAAGAAGGTAGAGACATCTATATGCAGCAACCCGATGGTTACATAAGCAAGGGCGAAGAACATCTTGTCTGGAAGCTTAGGAAGTCCTTGTATGGAGTTAAGCAAGTTTCAAGTTCGTGGAACTTACGTTTCAACGATGTGATTAAATCCTATGGATTTGCACAGCTGGAAAACAAAAGTTGTGTTTACCGACTTTGTGTCAGTGGGAGCGTGGTCTTCCTTGCACTATACGTTGATGACATACTCCTATTTGGAAACAACGAGGGAGTGATGTCTGAAATCAAAGTTTGGTTATCCGAACAGTTCCAAATGAAAGATCTGGGAGAAGCTTGCTACATTCTTGGGATTAAGGTCTTACGAGATCGTAAGAGAAGAATGTTGAGCTTATCCCAGGCATCCTATGTGGATACAGTGATAGCCCGGTTCAGCATGCAACTCACCAAGAAAGGCTTGCTACCTTTCAGACATGGCGTTCGTCTTTCTGGTGGGCAGTGTCCTCAGACACAGCGGGAGGAAGACGAGATGAGTCTTGTACCATACGCTTCGGCTGTGGGTAGTCTCATGTATGCGATGCTGTGTACCAGGCCAGATATCTGTTATGCCGTTGGCATGGTAGCAAGATATCAGTCTAATCCTGGACAGGCGCACTGGACTGCTGTAAAGCACATCCTCAAGTATTTGAAAAGAACTAGGAATTTCTGCCTAGTTTATCAAAGTGAGGATTTGTGCCCTGTGGGTTATATAGACTCGGATATCCAAGGGGACCAGGATGAGAAGAAATCGACCTTAGGATATGTGTTTACCCTGGGAGGTGGAGCTGTATCTTGGAGGAGCTCAAAGTAGAAATGCATTGCTAACTCCACCATGGAGGTGGAATATGTCGCCGCCTCCGACGCCTCGAAAGAGGGGGTGTGGCTCCGGAACTACCTTTTAGAGTTGGGCGTGATCCCGAGTTTGCCGAGGAGCATCACGATTTATTGTGATAACTCTGGTGCAGTGGCAAACTCAAAGGAACCGCGGTCTCATAGGGCAAGCAAACACATAGAGAGAAAGTACCATACCATACGAGAAATCGTATCGAGGGGCGATGTGCTGATTAAGAAGATTGACACTGCTGACAATCTTGCTGATCCGTTTACAAAGAGCTTGCCGCAGAAAGTTTACGAAAGACATATTCATGAGATGGGTCTGAGGTGGATGGCGACCACTGACAGTGGTTAAAGTGACTGCAGACTAGATAGACGGACTGTATACTCTGTAATAGCTTAGTTATGCTTTGAGTATAAGTGGGAGATTGATGGGTTTTGTATACTGAAAGCATTTATTACAATGAGTATACAACGGTTTATTTCTCCTATCTGTTAACAATCTAACATGTATGAACAATGGTATCCTCTTGTCTCACCGACAGGGATGATCATACAACGTGTTGTAGATCGCAGAAGACAGCATGATCACTTAACCTAGTGAGACACAAACCTGATCACAGCCGAGACAGCGTATGAGGATACGTCTGTCCGGATGGCTGCGGCATTGTCGAAATAAGTAGTTTGTCTTTGTTACTTGACATGCTGGTACGCAGAGATGGCGTATTGATGGACCGCAGTGAGATATATTCGTCTGTCTGACATCAGCGAATAAAAGATCTCGTTATATTGATTGAGTCCAAACCCTAACGAAGGTTCAGGGGTTTGCACGGGTTGACTGTTGCTTTGACTTGCCATGGTGGAGAGCCTAAGTAACGTGCTTGTATATCCGCATCTTGGGTAACAACAGTTCGTGTAGTACCGCCTGAGACTGGACTTAGGTAACCATATCCGAGTAATAGGATGGGGACATTCCCTGAGGAGCTCAATAACATTTATCGTGCCAAAGTCCTGCAGGCTGATTAAGTTCAAGCACGAGTGATAAGATTTGAGTGGTACTACTCAGGAATTAAAAGATATTAATTAATTGTAGTTAGAGCTTGTCAGAGGCTCCGATTAATTAATGGATGTCCGGTAACCTTAAATATGGGGATTCTCAATTAATGCAGCCCGTTCTCATAACGTGGTAATAAAGGCGTAGGTCAGTATTCATTCTGTGGTGAAAAAGAATTAATATTAATTAATTAATTGTGTCCTGGGTTGTGGACATGGGAATTAATTAATTTATAGGCCCACTTTATTATTTGCATTAGGTCCCAGGACTGGCCCAATTAAACATGCTTAAATTGAGCCCAAAATGGCCCATTAGGGTTTCCAACCCTAGGTCTATAAATAGACAGCTCTCTCTCATAAGTTGTAACACAGTTGAAAAACACAAACCCTAGAGAGAGAGTGTGTGGGCGCCGTTTTTGGGAGTTCAAAGGAGGAGAATTTCAATTCTGGTCCTGCTCAGAATACAGTTCTACGGAGTCCTCACCAGTAGTAGATCTGATCAGCATTGAGACACAGCCCTGAAGATCTAATCTGGAGAACAGATTTCTCTTCTCTTCGCTCTTTCTGTTTCGATTTTAATCTAGAAATTAGATCTCTAATTTCTGTTTCCGCAGATTAAATCGGATTGCGTGGTTGAATTGATATTTGGAATTCAAACGCGAAAGATCGGTTCAGACTCGACGGAGTTACGGTAAACCCTAAATCCACAATTCTTCGTATTAAATTCATAGGAGCATGCTAGGGTTTTGAGAATTTTAATTATGAGCAATATCCATAGATCGATCCGGTTCAGTCTGGTTTTGGTGATTCGGTTCACGGAAAAACCCTACAAACTAGGCCTTTCAAGGCTAGCCAGTCTCGAGCAAAGGAAGTGTTGTAATTGATCCATTCTGACTTATGTGGACCGATGTCCACGCAGGCTCGTGGAGGGTACGTGTACTTCATCACCTTCATTGATGATTACTCAAGGTACGGTTACGTTTACCTGCTTCGCTACAAGTCTGAATGCTTTGAGAAATTCAAAGAGTTCAAGGCTGAGGTAGAAAAGAAGGTCGGGAAAACTGTCAAGTCACTGCGATCTGACCGCATTGGCGAATACCTCGGTAACGAGTTCCTGCAGTATTTGTCTGAAAACGAGATTACATCCCAGTGGACTGCACCGGGTACTCCCCAACAAAACGGTGTAGCTGAAAGAAAAAATAGGACTCTTCTAGAGACACTAAGATCAATGATGAGTTATGCAAACTTACCAATTTCATTTTGGGGCTACGCATTGGAAACAACAGCTTACGTGCTAAATGTGGTGCCTTCTAAATCAGTTCCTAAGACGCCTTCTGAGCTCTTCCTTGGTCGCAAACCAAGTTTGTGCAAGTTTAGAAAATGAGGTCGTCCGACACACGTACTGTCGAAGGAACCTGATAAGTTAGAAAGCAAGTCAAAAGTAATGCTATTCATAGGGTATCCCAGGCAAACGAAAGGTGGTTACTTTTACTGTACTGAGAGTCAGAGAGTCGTTGTTAGCACCAACACTAGATTCTTTGAGGACGATGATCACTGATATTTCTACCAGATTAATTATAGAAACAGTGGCAAATAAATTTGTAAACCCTAAGGTTATCGATCCAGGGGAATTGTGTGGGGAAATTATCCTATGTACTAGCTATGATCCTAAGATTCATTGTTTGAGGAATTCAAAATAGGTTTTGGTTTTATAAAATTAAAGAGAACATTGCAGAAAATTAAAGTAGTTTTGAAAGCAAAATTTAAAAGAACATAGATTCTAGAGAAGACTTCTTATTATGGATAACATGTAGGAATCAATTAATTTAACAGGTGAAATACTGCAACAATGCTATATTTCCTTGTTTGACAAATATAACCTAGATTACTAATTAGTGACTATCTCCGCTCGGTCTCAAAGTACACCAAATTAGTCAATCCGATAAGCAAATCAGTTTAATTCCTACAGTCTAGTACATCTGTTTGGATAGTGTAGATTGTATCATGAATTCCTATTCCCACTATTAATATTCACCTCTCGGTCCTTCTATCAATAGCTAGACATCTAAATTAATCGTCACCTCTCGGTCCTTGAATTAATCTTGAATAAGAAAATAATCACAGGAATCATGAACCTAATTAATTAATCCTAACATGCATCCATAATAATATCAACCCCTAGAACCCGCTAGGGTTTCTAGCCACGCATCGCAGATAGAAATCCAAAAGAAAACATATTAAATTGTATAAACATAAAGAACTTACAAGAAAAATAAAAGGGTTTCGTGTTCCCCAAGTCTCCAAACTCTAAAAACTAAATTGTAGAATGAAAATATGATAGGGAATGCTGAAAAATCGAATTTACTTAGGTATTTATAGAGGTGGATGTGTATCCTATCAAATCTAGGGCTAAAGATATGAATAAATCCTATTTTCATCAGATTTCCGCTCCAGCAGACAGCCTCGCGTCGATCGTTGCTGATCCATGTCGATCAACGTGGCGTCGATCGACGTGGTCTCTCGTCTCTTCTGCGCGGTCTCACGGTTTTGGCCATAACTTCCTCTCCCGAACTCCGATTGACCCGATTCCAGTTGCGTTGGAGAGCTAACTCAAAGCATCATCCATTGCCATGTGCCAATAGCCCGAATTTCTCTTGTGGAAGAAATCTTCACTGCTACTCTTACACATCACTGCTTTCGGAACGGTTTTCAAGTGAATTTAGGCCTAAAACCTGCAAAAACACCAAGATGCGCATAATACCACCTAATATAGACTCATGCATAGAATATATATATAAACTCAATAAAACTACATAAAATAGTAGAAAATAATATAGATAAGCGAGTAAAATAATGAGCTTATCAAACCCCCCAAACTTAAACGTTTGATTGTCCTCAATCAATAGGCAAGAAAGAAATCAAAAGATCATGCGATTAAAGTGCAATGCCTCACAAGATTCATCATAGTCAAGAATCAAAAATCTACTACACACAAGCAATTTGAAAGAGACAGAAAATTCATCAACAGTGGAAGAACTCACAAGAAATGTATCGCTCAACTCTCAAGTGTTTAAGGTATAGATGAAAGCACTCAATAACATGTATGAAGAAATTTCTACCATAGGCTTGCAAATTTTCTAATATCTCCACTGCTAGAATGTGCACACAAGTCTAGAATCAAAAAGGACTTTCATTGGGTTGTAATGTAGGCTTTTTGTGAAGGGTAGGGAAAATTTGGCCAAGTGATTATATTAAGTTGAGTTGATCATTCTCAACCAATGCAACCACCATATATTCATCATTCAACCTTCTCCTCAAATATATCAACAACACACATTTTTTTTTCTAGCTCATTTTGAATCTCTAATGCTCTTTACAAAATTTTGTATTTTTTTCTTTTCAGAGAGCTTATGAGAATTCTAATTATTTCTTTGAGCTTCTTTTTCACACATCTTTTCACCACTAAGTTATATTTTCTTATCTCCATATCACAATCATTCTACCCCATATACCACAACTCAAGACATGAGCGAAACTAATACTTCTTCTTAATCTCATAGACAAGGAAATAAAAATTTTGTATAGGCTCAAAAGTGGCTAACTAGGGAAAATTTAATGTGAAGGGACAGTGTTTAGGGAAATGGGCTAACAAAGATGGCCTAAGATCATTTCCTAAACTCGTGCACACTATGCAGTCTCAACACAGAAAAAAAGCAAGTTCTAGAGAAATAAAAACACACATGTGAATCTCACATCAAACGAAATAAAGGCTCAAATTTCTCACACAAGGGTTCAAAATTTTTCTTCCACAGTCAATTTCAGATCAGCTCAATCAGCAAGCAAGGATAAGTGTCAAATCAATCCTATCATGCGGTATTCTACATTCATAGGCATCTAACCACAATCACAATCAATTCAAACTCAACCCTCAACCGATTCTAATCTCACAATCTCATTCGGGTTATTTCAAAACTCAAAAATTTTCCCCACAAAATAGAATAAAAATTAAAATTTAGGGCAAAAATTTAATACGGAAAGCAAAATAAATAAAAGATAGAACGTTCCATCTCTTGTCCACATCCCCCAAACTTATTTCCAACTCGAAGAGTGGAATAAGTTTGAAAATCAGACAAAAGAGGGAACGATACCTGGTAGTGGATCTCAGACATCCACTTTTTATCCACCGGAGTCTTCGACATTGCGGTAAAACAATTGTTAATGCAAAATAAAAGAAATTCAAAATAAAAAAAACGAAAATTGAAAAGAAAATACGGAAAATGTTGGGTTACCTCCCAACAAGTGCTTAATTTAACGTCGCAGCTCGACGATACCTCAAATCACCGCCAAGGAGGTCGGGTCCAGACTCGCCGGCCTTTGGAATCCACCATGTAAACCTTCCGATCCTTGATAATGGTGGTAAGCTCAGAAAAAGGAGGCGCAGTTGACACTTTCACCCTTTCGTTTCCTCGCTCCCACTCAATGGAAGCTGCTTCTTCTTCTTCAGATTCATCCTCTTCTTCAGTAGTGAGATTCGATTGCACTCTGCATTCTTCTTCCTCTTGTCGATCACAAAGGTGATCTTTTCATCGTTCGCCCGTAGTGTGATCTCGTCGCCTCGATAGTCAATGAGAGCGGCGCTAGTGTCGAGAAACTCACGCCCCAAGATCATGGGCATGTTCTCGTCCTCCTTCATCTCGTGCACCACAAAATCTACAGGGAAAATGAGATGGCCCACATGAATGAGCACATCCTCTAGTATACCTTTCGGGCGGGACAAAGACCGGTCCGCCATCTGCAGGGTGATCGTTGTGGGCCTCATCTCTCCGATGTTGAGACATTTGTAGATGGAGTACGGCATCAGGTTGATACTGGCCCCAGTATCGCAAAGTACTCTCTCGAACGTGTGTCCCCCAATCTCAACCGGAATAGAGAAGCATCCAGGATCGCTTCTCTTGATGGGCACCTGCTTTTGAAGTAGCAGGCTGCACTGCTCGTGGATCTTCACCGTCTCGTTCTCCATGAATTGTTTCTTTCCACTCATCAATTTTCGGAGGTACTTCATGTACCCCGGGATTTCCTTCAGTGCTTCGATCAGAGTGATGTTGATGCTGACCTTCTTCAGGTTCTCCACAAATCTGGAGAACTTCTAGTCCTCTTTCTGCTTCGCGAACCTCTGTGGGAATGGTATAGGAGGGCGTTGATCTTCAGACTGCTTCAACTTTGTGCCTGGAACAGACTTCTGCGTCGATCGACGTAGTGTGGTGTCGGTTGACGGGGCTTCATCTTCTACGTCAATCGACGAGGATGGTGCATCGATCGACGTGGAACCCTATTCTGCGTAGTTTTGCTCATTTTGGCCTCCGAAATCATTCACAGCCATCTCGGGACCCTTGTAGCTAGTCCCAGACCTCAGAGTGACGGCCTTGCAGTCTTTTTGAACCCTTGGGTTCACCTCCGTTGTGCTCGGAAGCTTTTCAGGCTTGAGTTGGTTGCCGAGTGTGGTGGCAATCTGGCTCAATTGCGTGTCCATCATCTGAAGGTGTTTTGTCATTAGCTGCATGTGGTCGGCCATCCCCTTCACTTTGGTTTCTACTTTCCCAAATCGATTGTCTGAGTTCTTGATAAATTTCTCGAGCGTATCTTCCAGCACAGACTTTTCATTCCACTATCTCTCCTCCAGTACCTACATCAAAACCAGGCGGAGGGTGTTCTCCAGCAGAAGGGTTAGAATAAGAGAAATCAGGGTGAGATCGCCCATGGTTGTAATGATACCCTTGATTGCCTCGGTAGTTATTGTGATAACCACCGCCAATGTAGTTCACCTCCGTCCCAGTAGTTCCAGACGAACTGCTTGCACCCCGGTTGATGTAGTCGGCCTCCACCGGATTAATGGCCATGCTTGGCTCTACAACGGTTGCAGCTTGGGCCGTGCCCAATTTTTCAATCTCTTCTCGGAGCTTCTTCACCTCCGCAACCACGTCAAATTCTTGCTTTGTCTCGACTGCTTTGACTGGTAGCTGCCTATCAGTTGGCCATTGGTGGCTATTTAGCGCCATGTCTGCCAGTAACCTCATGCTCTCTGCACCACTCTTCTTCATCAGTATACCACCAGCAGATGCATCAACCAACTCCTTCATGTGAGGATTCAAACCCTCATAAAAATGGCACACTTGCATCTCCAGATCGATGCCATGTCCAGGACAGACTCGTAGAAGCTCTTTGTATCTCTTCCAGGCCTCGTAGAGTGAATCATCATACATCTGCTTGAAAGTAGTAATGGCAGCTTTCCTCTTCAGCAGCAGGCTCGGTGGGAAGTAGTTGGTAAGGAACTCTGCTCGAAGCTCCTCCCATGTCCCGATTGGACTCTTATCCAGCCCAGCAAACCAAGACCGTGCCTCGTCTCTGAGTGAGAACGAGAACAGTCTCATTCTGATCACATCTTAGGTTACTCCGTTCTGCTTCACAGTGTTACACACCTTAATGAATTGGTTGAGGTGGGTATATGGATCTTCTACAGCTCTCCCCCCAAACTGGTTTTGCTGCACCATCTGAATAAGGCCTGTGCGTAGCTCGAAGTTGTTGGCATCAATGCCAACTCTGAATCCAGCCTCCGCTTGCTGTGGAAGAAATCGATCCAAGATGGATCTTTGCGGAACCACAATCTGCCTGTTGTTCAACTCTGCCAGTCTTGCGGCTTGCTCTGCCTGAGTAGCCTGGGCTGCTTGTAGTTGTGCTCTAAGTTGTTGTACTTCATTCACAAATTGCCTCTGCTCCTCGGGAGTCATATTTTGCAGAGGTGCTTCAAGATTCTCAGCCATCTCTCGTTGTTTTTCTTTTCCTTTCTTTATGATTTTCCTGCAGGTTGCTTCAATTTCAGGGACAAAGGCCTCGAGTGTTTTTCCTTTGGCTCGCGTGTTCATGCACCTGCAGAGAAAATAGGTAAATATCAGTTCAGCATCGATCGATGTGGATTCACGTCGATCGATGCAAGGAAGTGATCGGCGTCGATCGACGTAAGGTGTCCGTCGATCGACACAGAAAAGTGATCAACGTCGATCGATGCTAAAGGCCGTCGATCGACGTGGAATGCAGACACGAAAACTCACACACTCACACGTACAGAAAAATAAAACTCAATCCAGCAAGTCCTAGAACGAACTAGTAACAAGATAAAATCTAACAATTCCCTGGCAACGGCGCCAATTTGATCACTGATATTTCTAACAGATTAATTATAGAAACAGTGGCAAATAAATTTGTAAACCCTAAGGTTATCGATCAAGGGGAATTGTGTGGGGAAATTATCCTATGTACTAGCTATGATCCTAGGATTCATTGTTTGAGGAATTCAAAATAGGTTTTGGTTTTATAAAATTAAAGAGAACAATGCATAAAATTAAAGTAGTTTTGAAAGCAAATTTAAAAGAACACAGATTCTAGGGAAGACTTCTTATTATGGATAACATGTAGGAATCAATTAATTTAACAGGTGAAATACTGCAACAATGCTATATTTCCTTGTTTGGCAAATATAACATAGATTACTAATTAGTGACTATCTCCGCTCGGTCTCAAAGTACACTCAATTAGTCAATCCGATAAGCAAATCAGTTCAATTCCTACAGTCTAATACATCTGTTTGGATAGTGTAGATTGTATCATGCATTCCAATTCCCACTATTAATATTCACCTCTCGGTCCTTCTATCAATAGCTAGAAATCTAAATTAATCGTCACCTCTCGGTCCTTGAATTAATCTTGAATTAGAAAATAATCACAGGAATCATGAACCTAATTAATTAATCGTAACATGCATCCATAATAATATCAACCCCTAGAACCCGCTAGGGTTTCTAGCCACTCATCGCAGATAGAAATCCAAAAGAAAACATATTAAATTGCATAAACATAAAGAACTTACAAGAAAAATAAAAGGGTTTCATGTTCCCCAAGTCTCCAAACTCTAAAAACTAAATTGTAGAATGAAAATATGATAGGGAATGCTGAAAAATCGAATTTACTTAGGTATTTATAGAGGTGGATGTGTATCCTATCAAATCTAGGGCTAAAGATATGAATAAATCCGATTTTCATCAGATTTCCGCTCCAGCAGACAGCCTCGCATTGATCGTTGCTGATCCACGTCGATCGATGTGGCTTCCTCTTCCACGTCGATCGATGCTGATTGGCGTCGATCGACGTGGTCTCTCACCCCTTCTGCGCAGTCTCACGATTTTGGCCATAACTTCCTCTCCCGAAGTCCGATTCACCCGATTCCAGTTGCGTTGGAGAGCTAACTCAAAGCATCATCCACTACCATGTGCCAATATCCCGAATTCCTCTTTTGGAAGAAATCTTCACTGCTACTTTTACACGTCACTGCTATCGGAACGATTTTCAAGTGAATTTAGGCCTAAAACCTGCAAAAATACCAAGATGCGCATAATACCACCTAATATAGACTCATGCATAGAATATATATATAAACTCAATAAAACTACATAAAATAGTAGAAAATAATATAGATAAGCGAGTAAAATAATGAGCTTATCAGACGAGTATATGAGTAATCAAAAGTCAATGAGTGATATCGTTCTTCAAGAAATTGAGAATGAGAATGCAATTCCAAGAGAAGAGGAAAATGTAGATGTGGGTGCACCTGTGAGAGGTTCAGCACCACAGACACGCTCCTCAGTGCAAGGTGCAGAACCACAAGTTAGTGCACCTACTTCTGACACGACACCGATGCCTTGTCGTAGTGGGAGAGTTATTTTCCAGCCGGAAAGGTACATGTTCGTGGGTGAGTCTTCGGACTTGAGCCCGAAAGACGGACATGAGGACTCTGACCCACTGACTTATGAAGAGGCAGTGCAGGACAAGGATGTTGCCAAATGGCGTGTCGCCATTGATTTCGAAATTAAATCCATAACTGCTATGGATGTATACCAGAAAACTGATTTGCCGGATAACTTTAGGGCCACAGGGTGCAAATGGGTATACAAGAGAAAGAAAGGGGCGGATGGAAAGATCACGACTTTTAATGCCAGGCTGGTGGCAAAGGGTTATAGTCAGAAAAAGGGCATTAACTATGACAAAACCTTTTCACCCGTAGCCATGCTCAAATCCATCCGGATACTCCTTGCCATAGCTGTGCATATGGACCTCGGGATTTGCCAGATGGATGTCAAAACCGCTTTTCTAAACGGTTACCTTGAAGAAGGTAGGGACATCTATATGCAGCAACCCGAGGGTTACATATGCAAGGGTGATATGTGTGTAAAATGACCTATTTTTCGATGTGTGAGCGTGCATGTTTGTGGCCATTTTACCCTCATATGATATGCTTTCGTTGTTCTTTTGTCTTGTTTTTGTGTTTTTGTGTTTGAAATGTTGTAGGACGTGTTTTGAGCATAATATGGCATATTTGGTGGAGTTTTGGAGGAAAATCGTCCGAGGAGGTTAGGTTCGTCCAAGCGGAGCTAAAGGAGAGTTTCAGAGGCTTGGAGGAGTCACCCGGCCGAGCAAAGTAGACTCAGCTGAGCTGAGCCGGACAGAGGGCTCGCTCGGCCGAGCAGTGCAGGCTCGACTGAGCCATGCTGACAGAGAGCAGGCTCGGTCAAGCGGTTCTGGCTCGGCCGAGCCAGAACGGGTTTCCTAGGTTCTCCACAGTTTCCAGGAAGGCTCGGGCGATCCGAGGCCCTGCTTGCTCGCCTATAAAAGGGGGAAAATCAGTTAATTGAAGAACTTTTTGCCAAAATTAGAATAACTGTCACAATACTTTTCCCTAGATTCATCTCCAAACCTCTCCCCAACAAAAATCAAGGGGAATCAAGCCACATTCCATCAATTTGGTGAAGATTAAAGAAGGAAGAGAGGTAGATTGGATTCAAAGAAGACAACCGAAGAAGATCAATCGTTGACCTTGAAGTTTTGTAATGAATTCTCTTGATTCTCAATTTGTTTTGTACTTAACTCAAGGTATGGAGAACTAATTTCATTAGTGAGTGTTGTATAACGGATATTGTGATGCATTGAATCGATTATGCTTGTTTACTTTCCTATGAGGGGTTGATTTGCACTTAAGCTTGTTTCTTGCCTATTAGGTGTAGGTAATAGCCAGCCTTTGGGTAGTTGACATGAACATTGCAGCTAACACGAGGACGGAATCATCGTGATAAGTGCATAATCTTATAATTCTAGTTCCAATCCATGTGCGGTGCTAGGATTGTAGGGCGATAATTGACGGTCGATTGGGAGTGACCTAGGAGTTAATAACGTAGCTGTTTGCAATTCCTAGTGTCATCTACCGCTAGTTATCCGTAGCAAGTGACTAGCGACATTAGAGTCGGTTGCTCAACCTCATAGGAATTAAAATTTCTTTGCAACATAACTTGGTTTAATTCGGAACAATTGAAGTTTACAAACACTCACTATCTTCTAAGATTGTCGGATTTGTTATCTTAATCTACCTAAACCATTGATTGAATTACATGATTGGAGAAGTTAGCAATTTGTTTAATAATTGATTGTTTGCATTTAAAACATAGTTTACGATTCATTGCCTAGATAGATGAGAATCAACGACTTTTGAGTAACCTAGCTATTGATACCCTTCAATTGAGTAGATGATATCCACTTGAGCGAATTAGAAAAGAGACCGGATCGATAAATTTAACGTGTTAATTGTGTGTGTTTCACGCGGCTACCACGTTTTTGGCGCCATTGCCGGGGAATCTTTTAGTAGGTCTTGTGGAATTATTGAAAGTTGAAGTATGGTATGCTAGGTGTTTGAGGAAATGCCTGTGTGAATATTGTTACTAACATTTGTTTGTTAATTGTTCTTGTTTGTTTTGTTGAATTTTTTGTCTTGTAATTTGTAGGTGAGTACTAACTTTTGTTCGATTAGTTGTTAGTTGATTTATTCATTGGTACTTTGAGAGGGTTGGACTTGTGTAGGTGTCAAATGGAGAATCATCGAGGAGTTCACTCGGAAAGGCTTATTATTCTACAAAGGCAAATGGAGGAAATGAAAGCCAAAATGCGTGAGAGACAAAGACTACGGAGGCCACTTCGGACAGTATTTGAAGAAATGTTGAATAGTAGCTATCCATGGATGGAAGAGATTAGACATGATAGCATTATGAAGTCAAGTTGGGGAAATGAAGAAGAGGAGTGTAGTAATGAAATATATAGAGATAAATGGGGGAATTGTGACCTCCGGAACAACATGAATTATCCCCCATCTAATGGCTACTCTCCATGTAGACTCTATGAGAACCAAACTTGGAATCCATCCATGACAAGAGTTCATTGTGATGAGTGGGGCAGCCGTGATCATGAAAGAGTTAGAGAAGCGAGATTGTCTCGGGAAGCTTTGAAGAGGAGACAGGATCAGCTCACGGGAAACCTTTTGGAATTAAAAATGCAATTATCCGAACTCTTGAAGAAGGTGAGTGAGAAGCCTCATGTGGAAGAGCATCCACTTGACATGGAAATAGGTCTCGAAGGAAGTTGTGATGAGATGGATGGAATTGAGGAAGATGAATGTGAGGATGCGGTAATGGTGCTTAAGGTAGTAAGATTTCAAGATGTGGAAATAGTGAAGGTTCAAGGAAAGGAACCAAAGAAGGAAAGGGAAGCCTTTCTCTAAGAAGATGAAGAGGATAAAGACGCCAAGGAAGAGATGCTAGTCATTGAAAGTGAAAAGAATGGTGCTCTTGAGATACTCTCACTTGAGGAGATGCAAAAAGTCCCGGCTTTGGTACAACAAGATGAAGAAGTGGAGAATCATGATGAGGAAGTTATGTCGGAAAGTCCATGTGGCGATGTGGTGCTAAAATTTCCTTCACGAGTGATAGACAAGGTGGAAAAGGAAGTAATACTTGAAGTCATGGTGAAGGAATCATATGATTTGATTAAGAAATGGGGTGTGGAGAAGTAGAAGATTGATCCAAATGGGGGATAAATTGAGACTTATATACTTTGGATTCAATTGGATGATGCATTAGAGATCAAATCAAAGAAGGAATCACCACCTTTTATAGTCGAGTTTGTCAAGACATGCAACCCTCTTTGGAGAGACAAAAGGGGTGAAAGATAGATCGCCTTGGACAAATTGCTCCCAAGAAAATGCCGAAAAAGGGAGAAAGGTATCTTGAAAATACACAAGATTTTTGACAATTGATGATGTGGTAAGATCGTCTAGCTACCGACGTTAAGGAAGCGCTTGTTGGGAGGCAACCCAACCAATTTTCTTTCTTTTGTTTAATTGCTTTTAGTTGCTTTGATTTTGAATAAATGTCTAGTTTGTTTGGTTTTGTGTTTGTAGGGAGGAACTACAAGATCAAGAGGAGTGACAATGCACCGTCCACCATTTTTGCAAACTTAATCTCACTTGACTAAGTTTGGCTCTCTTCCTCTATCCTAGTTTGCTTTAGTTTAGTTTTGTTGTTGGATATTATCCCTTTATTGGATCTTTCGATTTGGTTGTATAATGATATTGATCTACCTTGATTTGATTTTGGATTGTGGATGATGATTTGATTTACTTTTATTTCTATTTGAATGGTTGTTGATGAATCATTTTGCGAGCTTACATGAGATTGAATTCTTTCTATTCGGTTTTGGTGTGTGGATATGTACAATGGTTTGGTATGAATGGTGGTGCTAGTGGATAAATGTTATAATTTTTCTTGAGATATTGGTTTGTGGAAATATTGGTGGATATGAGAGCTTTATTGGCTTTATTATGCTCAATTGTTTGGTGGTGTTGTATTGATGTGTAGTAGGTGCAAATAAGGAATGGAGAGCAGTTTGATCATGTCTACCGATGGGTAACACCTTCTATCATTTCTCCTACCATTTAGTTTCAATTCTATCGTTCTTGGCATGTAGATTGTTAATTAGGATGTTGTGTGCTTGTGTTGTGTTTGTGTGATGAACCAAAACGAGAATTGGAGATTTGAATCATGATTTACTTGGTAAGGCTTGAGATTTACTTTGACCAATGATATGGCATAATCTAGTTGTTAAGGCGTGCTCGAATTGAACTTTTGAATTGCCGAGTTTTGTGCGAGGTTACTTCCTAGGACTTGACAAAAGCCGAGAGTTTTTTAGCCTTGATATTGTCATACTTTGATCGGTTGTGAGTGGCAAGGTTGAGAGCACAAAATATAGAACTTGAATATATTCTCTATCTATTTGGCATGAGTTTGGTAACTAAAAGATGATCTTAGGCCATCGATTCTTAGTCCTTCTTTTCACTTCGGGAGTATAAGGTTGTTGATATCATAATTTTGCCCTTCATACCCTTGTTTCCCGTGATTGTGCTTAAATGGAGAAAATTAGGACAAAATTTGGGGGGAATGAGTGTATGAGGGTGAATACGGAGATGAGAATTATTTGGTATCTTTGAGTTGTGATTGTTGAGGCAATAAAAGTATTGAGTGTAGGATTGATTTGAATCCTAGAAAAATGGGTACCAACAAAAATTTGGGTACTTAGAAAAAGAAAAGAGAAAAAGAGAAAAAGAAAAAAAAAAGTAAGGCACCATGAAATGAATGAAAAAATGATGGTGCTAAAGAAAAATGAGAAAAGAAAGAAAAGGAAAAAAATAAAAATTATGGGAGTTATTTGATGAAAAAGCCTCAAGGTTAGAAGTGGATTGAAGAGAATAAGTTTGGGGGTTTTGGGATATGGAGAAGTGATCGCAATATTATTTAACTGCGACTTAGCAGAGCTAATAATACAGCGGCAAAGTTAAAATTATCGATCCCTCAGGGAAAGAAGTAACGAATAATCTTGAAGTACTAAATCAGGCGTTCTTGAAAGTATTGATTAGGAAAATCAGATGAAAAGGTTTTGGTAATCTCAATCTTTGCAACCGAAAATTGAACAGAAAAATTAAATAGCTTTTGAAGTCAAATAAGAGAAGTACAGATCCTAGGGATATCTACCTATCAAGTATAACATGTATGAATGAATCGATTAATTCCCAAGTTTAATTCCTCTTCGTAGTGAAACATCAGAAAATTATTACGAACTTCTTTGCCTGACAATTCGTAAAGTAGGTTAGTCAATTACCTATCTCCGTTCGGCCTCAAGATAAATTAACTAACTCCAAAAAGATCTACAGATTTATTCCTACAATTAATCTCCTTCAGTTACGACAAGAAATCAAATTATAATGTGAAAATCTCTTTCGATTGAAAACTATTACAGTTACGTCTCTAGAATTCAACTAGTAATCCTAAGTTGTGGCCAACATACTTAAAGATTAAGAATAAAACCAGATTTCACAAACTACGAAGGGAAGGGGAAAATAATTCGATTAATCACAACATGCATACATTGATAGTTCGAAACCCTAGAATCTGAGAAGGGATTTAGCCACACATATTCAGATTAATACTCATTATAGAAAAATACAACCTGAATTGCATAAAAACTGGAATCCGGAAATCTTCTCGTAGAAACTTGTCTTCAAACATAAAAATTCTTCAACTCTAATATTCTCTCCATAAAAACATATATGCTCTCTGAAAAACGAATTATACATGAGTATTTATAATGATGAAAGATGTATCAAGCATTATCTAGGATTAGATATGCATCTATCTCCAAATCAGATGAGAAACAGGATTCCCGCATGCGCGTCGACCGCTTCTGATCCTCGTCGATCGCGTCTCAACATTTTGGCTCGTCGATCGCGTCAGAATGGAATCGGTCAACGAGGTCTCCTTTGCTTCGTCGATCGACTAAGGGCCTTCGTCGATCGACGAGGTCTCGAACACTGGGTCCTGATTCTTCTATTTTTTGACTAGAAACCTACACGATTCATCAAACACGGCATGCCAAGCACAAAACCTAACTCATGCACAAAAACAAGTACAAAAACGATCTAAACACTACACAATCAGTTAAAGAACTATAAGATAAGTTGATGAAAATCCTAACTTATCAAGAAGTTAGTCACTTTAGCCCAAAACCACCTATCTTTTAGTAAGCCACGTTATAACAAAAAATAAAGACCTTTTTGATTTTAGGAGCCAACTCATTGTAGTATAGTGGTGAGAATTGTTTCAAGCCTGTGGAAATTGTGCTCGATATCTTGTGAATGAGTGAAATTCATCAAACCCTAAACACGTAAGGGAGTGCCTTCATTTCTTTATCCAATGTCAATGAGTGGTTTAAGTCGTTAGCATTAACTGTGTCACAAAGTTACGTGATAACTTATTCGATAAGAGCATGCCAAGATGACTATGATGAGCTATGAGGTTATTTGATGAGGTTTATTGATTGCTTTACTTTGTTTTGATTGAGGACATCAAAGGTTCAAGTTTGGGGGATTATGATATGTGTGTAAAATGACCGATTTTTCGATGTGTGAGCGTGCATGTTTGTGGCCATTTTACCCTCATATCATATGTTTTTGTTGTTCTTTTGTATTGTTTTCGTGTTTGAAATATTGTAGGACGTGTTTTGAACATAACATGGCATATTTGGTGGAGTTTTGGAGGAAAATCGTCCGAGTTAGAAGTCCGAGGAGGTTAGGTTCGTCTGAGAGGAGCGAAAGGAGAGTTTTGGAGGCTTGGAGGAGTCGCCCGGCCGAGCGAAGCAGGCTCGACCGAGCTAAGCCGGACAGAGGGATCGTTCGGCCGAGCAGTGCAGGCTCGACCGAGCCATGCTAATAGAGAGCAGGCTCGGTCGAGCGGTTCTGGCTCAGCCTAGCCAGAACGAGTTTTTCAGGTTCTCCACAGTTTCCAGGAAGGCTCGGGCGAGCCAATTTCGGCTCGGGCGATCCAAGGCCCTGCTTGCTCGCCTATAAGAGGGGGAAAATTAGTTAATTGAAGAACTTTTTGCCAAAATTAGAATAACCGTCACGATATTTTTCCCTAGATTCATCTCCAAACCTCTCCCGAACCAAAATCAAGGGGAATCAAGCCACATTCCATCCATTTGGTGAAGATTAAAGAAGGAAGAGAGGTAGATTGGATTCAAAGAAGACAACCGAAGAAGATCAATCGTTGACCTTGAAGTTTTGTAATGAATTCTCTTAATACTCAATTTATTTTGTACTTAACTCAAGGTATGGAGAACTAATTTCATTAGTGAGTGTTGTATAACGAATATTGTGATGGATTGAATCGATTATGCTTGTTTACTTTCCTATGAGGGGTTGATTTGCACTTGAGGTTGTTTCTTGTCAATTAGGTGTAGGTAATAGCCAGCCTTTAGGTAGTTGACGTAAACGTTGCAGCCAACACGTGTACGAAATCGTCGTGATACGTGCATAATCTTATAATTCTAGTTCCAATCCATGTGCGGTGCTAGGATTGTAGGGCGATAATTGACGGTCGATTGGGAGTGACCTAGGAGTTAATAACGTAGTTGTTTGCAATTCCTAGTGTCATCTACCGCTAGTTATCCGTAGCAAGTGACTAGTGACATTAGAGTCGGTTTCTCAACCTCATAGGAATTAAAATTTGTTTGCAACATAACTTGGTTTAATTCGGAACAATTGAAGTTTACAAACACTCACTATCTTCTAAGATTGTTGGATTTGTTATCTTAATCTACCTAAACCATTGATTGAATTACATGATTGGAGAAGTTAGCAATTTGTTTAATAATTGATTGTTTGCATTTAAAACTTAGTTTACGATTCATTGCCTAGATAGATGAAAATCAACGACTTTTGAGTAACCTAGCTATTGATACCCTTCAATTGAGTAGATGATATCCACTTGAGCGAATTAGAAAAGAGACCGGATTGATAATTTTAACGTGTTAATTGTGTGTGCTTCACGCGGCTATCAAAGGGCGAAGAACATCTTGTCTGGAAGCTTAAGAAGTCCTTGTATGGACTTAAGCAAGCTTCAAGGTCGTGGAACTTATGTTTCAACGATGTGATTAAATCCTACGAATTTGCACAGTTGGAAAACGAAAGTTGTGTTTATCGACTTTGTGTCAGTGGGAGCATGGTTTTCCTTGCACTTTACGTTGATGACATACTCCTATTTGGAAACAACGAGGGAGTGATGTCGAAAATCAAGACTTGTTTATCCGAACAGTTCCTAATGAAGGATCTGGAAGAAGCTGACTACATTCTTGGGATTAAGGTCTTACGAGATCGTAAGAGAAGAATGTTGAGCTTATCCCAGGCATCCTATGTGGATACAGTGATTGCCCGGTTCAGCATGCAACTTGCCAAGAAAGGTTTGCTACCTTTCCATCATGGCGTTCGTCTTTCTAGTGGGCAGTGTCCTTAGAGACAACGGGAGAAAGACGAGATGAGTCTTGTACCATACGCTTCAGCGGTGGGTAGCCTCATGTATGCAATGTTGTGTACCAGGCCAGATATCTGTTATGCCGTTGGCATGGTAGCAAGATATCAGTCTAACCCTGGATAGACGCACTGGACTGCTGTAAAGCACATCCTCAAGTACTTGAAAAGAACTAGGAATTTCTGTCTAGTTTATCAAAGTGAGGATTTGTGCCCTATGGGTTATACAAACTCGGATTTCCAAGGGGACCAGGATGAGAAGAAATCGACCTCAGGATATGTGTTTACCCTGGGAGGTGGAGCTGTATCTTAGAGGAGCTCAAAGTATAAATGCATTGTTGAATCCACCATGGAGGCGGAATATGTCGCCGCCTCCTGATGGGTTTTGTATACTGAAAGCATTTATTATAATGAGTATACAACGATTTATTTCTCCTATATGTTAACAGTCGTACATGTATGAACAATGGTATCCTCTTGTCTCACCGACAGGGACGATCATACGGCGTGTTGTAGATTGCAGAAGACAGTATGATCACTTGACCTAGTGAGACATAAACCTGATCATAGCCGAGACAGCGTATGAGGATACGTCTTTCCGGATGGCTGCGGCATTGTCGGAATAAGTAGTCTGTCTTGGTTACTTGACATGCTGGTACGCAGGGGTGGCATATTGATGGACCGCAGTGAGATGTATTCGTCTGTCTGACATCAGCAAATACAAGATCTCGTTATATTGATTGAGTCCAAACTCTAACGAAGGTTCAGGGGTTTTCACGGGTTGACTGTTGCTTTTACTTGCCATGGTGGAGAGCCTAAGTAACGTGCTTGTATATCCGCATCTTGGGTAACAGCAATTCGTGTAGTGCCGCCTGAGACTGGGTTTAGGTAACCATATCCGAGTAATAGGATGGGGACATTCCCTGAGGAGCTCAATAACATTTATCGTGCCAAGGTCCTGCAGGCTGATTATGTTCAGACACGAGTGATAAGGATTGAGTGGTACTACTCAGGAATTATAAGATATTAATTAATTGTAGTTAGAGCTTGTCAGAGGCTCCAATTAATTAATGAATGTCCGGTAACCTTAAATATGAGAATTCTCAGTTAATGCAGCCCATTCTCATAACGTGGTAATAAAGGGGTAGGTCAGTATTAATTCTGTGGTGAAAAAGAATTACTATTAATTAATTAATTGTGTCCTGGGTTGTGCACATGGGAATTAATTAATTTATAGGTCCACTTTATTATTTGCATTAGGTCCCAGGTCTGACCCAAATAAATATGCTGAATTGAGCCCAGTAGCCCATTAGAGATAAAACCCTGGGTCTATAAATAGACCACTCTCTCTGGAAACCCTAGCCAACTATTTTGATTATTCAAATCAGTCAAAATCCTAGGGCAGAGACAGTGGGGCGACGACTTTGTGTGCAGAGGAGGAGAATTTCGATTCTGGCCTTGCACAACTACAGATATACGGAGTCCTCACCAGTAGTGGATCTGAACATCATTGGGATACAGATCTGCAGACTTGATCTGGAGAACAAAATTCTTTTTCTTCTCTTTCTTTATTTTTGATTTTTATCTAGAACTTAGATTTCTAATTTCTGTTTCCGCAGATAAAATCGTATAGCGTGGTTGAATTAAAGTTGGAAATTCAAACCCGAAAGATCGGATCAGACCTGACGGAATAACGGTAATCCCTCAATCCACAATTCTGAATATTAAATTCATAGGAGCATGCTATGTTTTATTGTAAATTTAATTGTGCACAATATCCATAAATCGATCCGGTTCAACTGGCTTTGGTTATTCGGTTCACGGGAAAATACTACACCAAGTATACTTCAAAAGATGACATCATCAACAAGGAGTTGCAAGTATGACAACATCAACATAGACTTCCTAGTCTAGGTACCAACCTATGAGAAATAGAGGAATCGCAAGATGACCGTAGTGAAGAAGAACAAACTTTAAGGATTGGAGAAGCCTTAAAGTCTGCAAGCACGAAACTTAAAGTTTCGCTACCTAGGACGATCAGTCTGGGATTCCTCACACTGAAAAAATATTGCCGCTCTAACAAAAGACGAATTGTCGCTGTCAAAGTCAAAAAAGCGAAAAAGGTGTAGACCCTCTACAAAAAGTACACCTACTCGCCGAACACTACAACCAATAGAGACACCCGATTGGACATCTTCCATTTTGTCTCTAATGGTCTTAAATTCAAAACTTCAACATCACAAGTATAAATACCAGAGAAATCATCGAAGAAGAAGGTTACTGGAACTAGTTCAAGATTATACATACAAAAGTTCTCACAAACTAAAAATTCAACAAGATCTGTGAACTCCTACCTAAAGTTTTAAGCTTAACAGGGTGAGCTTACTTTCAAGGTGATCAAGCTTTCCGTGTGTCACTAAGTGAACACGAGACTCAGAATCGTTGTATTCTTGAGTTATCATTTGGTAGTTATTCTCTCAAAGAAAAACTACAACAGTCAAGTATATCTTGTACTCTAACTCTTACGGGTAACCTGCCGCAGAAGAGATAGTTCACGGGAGAACTATAAACACCCCATTCCGGCTACAAGGAGGCTGAGTGGTGCGCCCACACTCTGAGGAGCTTCGAAACGAGGAAACAAGAAAGGACCAGACGGGTGCGCTTGTGGATCAGTGGGCGGGGCATTCATCGACAATCAATAGATCGTATGAGCATTTGTAAATGTTCTAAGCATAGTGGATTACCAGACCAAGTGTCTAAAGAGTGGACGCAGGACGATTTAGTCCAAACCACTAAAGATCTGTTTGACGTTTACTGCTTTATTTAATTATTTGTCAGTACAATCTTATTCCATTTTTTAATCTCAACACTCAAGTGTTGGAGTATATACTGAATACTGACAGTTAAGATAAAGTAAACTTCCAGTAACTAAGTGTTTTGAACAAACCAAGTTGAATCGTCACCCTCAGCTTGGAAAGTGCAAGATACCGAACTAAACATAAAATTTTCCAGTGTGCATATATACTATTGTCACGCTCCCAAACCGGGCCTATGCGACAGTCCCACGTACGACCAAAGTACGCTAAGAGATTTAATGTTTTGAAAATAATCTTTTTGAATGTTTGCGGAAGCGAATGTTTGTAAAAAGAAGAGTAAAGAATAAAATGTTTGGATTTAAGAAATATAGTTAGAGTGAGTCATCAAGAAGCTTGAATAGAATCAATTTGGTTTCAAAACACAATTTCTAAAGTGACACTATATATGGAGACGTAGTATCATGGCTCAATACCGATTTCAAATAAAGCATAGGAATCAAATCATTATGCCATAGAAGATTAAGAAGAGGGATCATGCTTAGGGGTTCAACTTCAATTTAAAACAAAGCTTGAAATAGATACACCATAGGAAATACTAATTAGGTTTACAAGTAAAACATCACATGTTCAAGCAGAAAAAGATGAAAGGAGAAGTAAGATTACATGCCATCAACACATTTATTTAATTAGGTTCGCATTTGAACCGTTTCTTCCCACAAGTCGCCACAACGCCACTCCACCGCCATCACCGTGTACCTACATATAGGGAAAACACATGTAGGGGTTGAGAATACCGTGTACCCTGTGGACACGTTGTTTTGAAAACAATACATATATAATATCTTGGAAAAACACTGCATCACACAAGCATGACATAAGGTTTTTTCATAAAAATTTTACTCATGTATGCCAAAACACATCCTCAAATGGATGGATCCATCTCTTTTTATTTGTGGTGCCATTAACAATAAATCACAATCAAGCTCATCATCAATCAATTATGCACGTATGAGGGTTTTAGCTCCCCCCTACACCTTATCCTTCCATAACACATAACATGAGGGTTTTATCTCCCCCTCCACCTTATCCTCCAATATCATTCACCAAATAGGCGTGATTAATCCCTTCCTCCTTATGCACCATATTTTGAATCATAATCAATCAATCCCATTGTTAATGCACCAAAACATTTACGGTATTCCAAGCATTTAAAAACCAAAACATTAATCTTGAGAAAACATTTAAAGAAAGTATATTTTTAAATAAAGTAGTGCCCACCTTAAGTCGTTGATAAGCTCGGTTACTTGGTTCCACTAGTAGAGGCTCCCTTCCCAATATGCATAACACCTATGTAAATTTCATAGTGTTACTAATTGGTTCTTGATCCGACAATTCAATTTAAATTTGCTTATTCAACTAATGAGCTCTATTCAATACTCTTAGCTATTGTGTTTCACTTTTAGTTTCATATTATCAAGACAACATGTTTTATTCTTCTAATCAAGTTTATGCTTTTATTTTAATTAATTAACTATAATTAAAGTTCTCAACTTTTAATGTTCTTTTCTTAATAGGTTTCTATTTTTATTCAAGGTCTTTACTCATTTTATTTAGCTTATCCTGTTGGTCTAGTTTGCTTCATTTTAACCTTAGTTCATATTTTCTACTTGTTTCTATTTTAATTCAACTTAGTGTTTTATAGTTTATGATTAATGTTACAATGATACTTTCTAGAGTAATTTAAAGAATTATATCATTTAAGTTATCCTAAATTAATTGATTCAAATATGAAAATGATTAATTATTTTTCTAAGTTAAAGTTGCTTATGTTTTAGGAAAAACTATCCAAACTTCAAAACAACAACAAATATAATCTAGACATAATTCAAGGTTGATTTTAATTTTATAAAATCTATATTTTAATATGTACGTGCTCAAAATGACGGTTTGTTAAAACGATTTTTCGTTTGGAAATGGTGACGTCAAACTTTTATGATTTCTTATGAATTTTCTGGGCGTTAACTTTGCCGATTTTTCATTCCTACAAGGTTTTTATACTTGAATTTCCTATAGCTTAAACCTAAGGGTGTTTAGAACATGTATGAGGAATATTAGAATTTTCTAATGTTTGGAAATGTAATTTTAAACTCGTACAATACTAAGTATCATAATCTGCCACATTATTTTCAAATGAGTATAACTCACAATCTTCATATCCTATTTGGGTGATTCCAGCTCTCATGGATTCCTAACGCAATAAATTTAAATTTTTGTGAAAATCAGCTCAATCCAACAATATTTTATAGGTCCGTGACAATTCATCATTTCAATTCAAAACAGGGAATTTTCAGACTTAGCTCATTTCTTCCCAAACTCTTCATGCATGTATCAAAACATGTTCTATGCTCAACATATACAATTTTCAGACCTTAGCAAACTTGATAATATTACTTAGACATTGTTACTACAAAGATATCTTAGATTAAACATGCAAGGTCTCTAACATGCTTCAACAACAATAATAACACACATATTAAACTATGAGCATAGTTCCTAGAATTCTCAACCAAAATCTTTGAAATTTAAAATGTAGAATAATCATAATAAAAAGCTCATTGAGAGTGTAGGAGACATCTACTTGAAGTGAGAAATTTTCAGAAATGGTATCTTCTTGAAAATCGAAAATGTAGCTCCTTCTTGCGCTCAATCTTCGCGTTTCCAAGATTCCCCCTTCGTGTGGTCTCTATATCTTCGAACATGGAGTCTCTATCTTCATCTTCATGTCTTGAATGACATTTGAAACTTGGAGAATGTGGGAGATTCTTGGATCAATGGAATGAGGGGGTGATGGAGAGTATTTTTGCCTAAAGGAGTGAAAGGATTTGAGAATGGAATGTAAGTGTTTTTTTGATTTGATGGTGAAGAGTGTAGAGTGTGTTCTTGGTGTTTTTCTTGGGAGATAATTGCAGATATGGAGTGGGGAAGATGATGAAATGATTGTGGGTGGTGTGTGGATCGTGTGAGAAGAGAGGGAGGTGAGAGATTGAGTGTAGTTTTAGGTTTGCATGTATATTCCAATGTTTGCAATAATCATTATCCCTCTTTATCAAAATGTCCTTCAATTAGTTTTATTCTCCTCTTTAATAAACTCTTCTAGAAGACACATATAGGTCAATGTAGGCTAATTAAATGGTCGAGTAATAATTGTTGGGATTATATACTGAAAGCATATATGATTAAGTGTTTTGTACACTGGTCTTCATATATGTTGCCGCAACAATATTCGCTGTCTGATAGAACAAACTTACAACGAACCATAATATCCTATTATCTCGCCTATAGGGATGACCATATGGTGTGTAGGAGATCACAGAGGATCATATGAATCGTTTGACCTAGCGAGATATAAACAGTATCACAGCTGAGACGGTCCCTGGATAGGCTGTCGATCTAAGCTGCGGCACATCGGTTCATAAGTGGGCTTATCCTAGCTACTTGATGTGTCGGTACACAGTTATGTATTGATGAGATCAACAGTGGGATGTGCCATTCTCATTGACATATGAATGAGCCAGATCCCTAACATACTTCCTATGATCTTAAACCTAACTGAAGGATAAGGGGCACACACAGATTGACCACACTTTGATTTACCATGGTGGCGAGTCTTACATGTACTCTTATACCCGTATTTTGGGTCTTGGCAATTTGTGTGTGGCCTGCTTAGTCTGGACGTTTAGGTAAGCATATCCGTTTCAGGATGGTGACATTCCCTGAGGAGCTCACAAGGTTCATTATGCTAAACCCTGCAGGTTGAATTATTTAATTCAGGCATAAGTGAAAAAGGGTGAGTGGCATTACTCAGGAAATAAGAGATTAATTAATTGTGGCTGATTGTCCTAAGCCAAATTAATTAATGAATGTCTATAACCTTAAATATGTGGATCATGTTAGTTTGGTGCAACCCGTTCCTAATAACGTGGTAATAAAGGGGCGAGTCAGCATTGTTACCGTGGTGAAGGTTAAAACAATGTTTTATTAATAAATTATGTTCTGGGTTGAACAAGGAAAGATTAATTAATAAAGAGGGCCCACTTTATTATTTGCATCTGATCCCTGGTCTGGCCCATTAATTGCTCACAGCCCATTAGGGTTAGGGTTTCTCAAAACCCTAACACTATATATAGGCCTTCTCTCTATCAGATCATTAAGTTGTGATAACTAGGGTTTCAGTATATTGAAAAATTGAGAGAGAGTGGCGGCGACTATCTGAGGGAGAAACTGATCGATTTCTCAGGATCTCGGATTCAACTTGGTGGACAATCCTCACCAGATTTCCAAGGAGCAAGGGAACAGATCAGAAGATCAGATCTGTAGGAACCACTGTCCATCGGCCCGGAATTCTATCTCAGATCTAAGGCTATTTCATCGTTGTTGGCTCCGATTTGGATCTGTAGATCAAACAGTGAAATCAGGTATTCTCTAATCCATCCTCTGCAATTAATTTTGTAGGAGCATGCATAGGTTCGCATGGTTTATTTATTTGAAATTTATTCCTGGTATCCTAAGAACGATCCTTGACAAGAAATTAATAATGGCAACTCGTGTTGTCCATCGTAGACTCAAACCCTACAATTGGTATCAGAGCCAGGTTGATGTTCTTAGGCTCTATCTTGGATAAATTGAAATTAAATGAATATGTATATTCATGGATGGATTTAATTTGTCGTGGATGTTTTTGTTCTCGTGGCCTTCTCGTTTTTAGATCTGTTTTTCACCACGAGAAAATTCGTGGTTAGATTTGATAGGAAAATCATGTAATAGATTTAGATCTATTTTTTTTTATTTTCTTTATTTTTCAAATCTGTAAAATTGAGATCCAGAAGAACGAGAAATGAAGAACGATGAACGAAGAAGACGACATGTTTAGGGTTCAGCCCTTCCCCACCAGATCTCGCCGGCGGCACGGTGGCGGGCGGGCGGCTGTGCGGCGAAGGGTGGCTGCGGCAGGGGATCTTCCCTGCGGCTGGGCCGTGCCCTAGGTCTTGCTGTTGCTGCTCGTGTTTTTCCGGCAAGCATGGCTGGTCTAGCAGCGGCGGCAGACTTCGTAGGCGAGAACGGGTGCGCGCGCTGCCTGCTCGGACATGGCCGGCGACTCTGCAAGTCACGGCAGCAAGCAGTGTACGAGGGTGGCGGCAGTGCGCAGCAGATCCGTGTTGTGCACGGCTGGGCCGCGCCTTCGCCGGCGCTTGCATGCCCACCTCCATCCTCCTTCCCTGTCGTTGTTCACGGTGATGATGGTGGCGGTATCAGACGGCGGCCGCACGCAGCAGGCCCGCGATGTTTCGCAGAAGAAGCGAGCGCGAGCTCGCGGTTTAGGCGCGGCTGCAGTGACTCGCCGGTGGCCGTGGCAGCGCCGGGACGTGGCTGGCTCGGGTTTGTGAAACTAGGGTTTGCAAAACCTAGTGTTGGAAAATTATTCCTATAATCTCCCTTAGGATTTATTTGTAAAAAGGTTTTGTTGGATCAAACCTTAGCGATTGGTCGATCATTTGCTGAATTCTAGACAGTCTAGCATATCTTGTAAAGTCCTGTATAGGTTATAAATTGAGTTGTAATAGATTAGCCTGCTTGAGGATCTCCTAGCAGATATCGAAGGACAATGTTTGCTAGAAGACATGCGCTAGCACAATTCTAAGGCTTTAGCATTTGCTAACACTCAGCAAACCTATAAAGATGCTAGCAGAACAGACGTCAAAGGATCGAGTGTCAACGGTAGCATTCAGCAAACCAAGAAACGATAGCAGATCGCTAATAAACATTAACAGAGCAGAATGTCAAAGGCCAAAGCTAATCTGCCATTCTGACAAAAAGCACACACAAAGGACAAGACTTTCCCGAAGTAGCTCGGAAAGTACAGATCAACATCAAAAAGTGACTGAACAAGTCTTATCACTCTCGGACAAAAGAAACGTTGTGTCTAACGGATATGGAGATTCAAGATTTTAATCTCCACCTATAAAAAGAAGTCCAAAAGAGAGAATTAACTACGACTACTGCTTTAATCACTACAGACATTCGCAAGCATTCAAGTGAGAGATTCCTTTGACAAAGCGAACAAAGAAAAAGTAGTCAGTTGAGAGCCGTGATAAAGAGTATTCAAAGCTCTCAACAACCTGAAGTGTCGTTCATTGATTTACTGACACTCCATTGAAGAGATTCTTGATTGCACTCAAGGATCATCAATCATTGGGATACCTTTCTATTCAGAAAGAATCCATCAGTCGAACACCTGAAAAGGTTTAGACTAAGACGAGCATCTAGCCGTATTCAAGGAAAGTCAGGAAGTGACTATAAAACTTCCAAAGTAGGAAAGGCAGGTGTTTCGAAGGTGTGCCCTTGACTCAGCCAATCTTACATCTGAGGAGTTCAGATTAACGGAGGATAGCTGTCAAGTAGCCAGGCCGAAAGCTCACTGCCAACTTAACTGTAAAAGGCGAATCCTTGTAATCTGTATACTTACTTAGTGAATTCTTAGCGTGTCGGCTAAGGAGTGGACGTAGATCTCTTTGGATGGAACCACTATAAATACTGTGTTCTTTTACTATTACATTGCCCATACGATTTAAAACCTAGCAATCACATTGCTAGTGTATAACTGTGAAGAAACCTTAATCTATCTCTGAGCTTAACCAATCTTGAAAGAAAAACATAAAGTGTAAGTGATGATTATTTATTCCGCTGCATTTCGTGTTTCTGTCTAAGCACGACGACTCTGATATTTAAGGACCAACAAGTGGTATCAGAGCAGGAGGTTGAAAAACCGACTGCTTCTGAGTCGCTTAAGACCAGATCTGTATTTTCCTTGCACTTTTACTTATTTCTCTGTGTTTCACTTGCCTAGCTCAGGAAACAAGATGTTGAACCATTCACTTGGAAAGTATGATAGAGAGAACTTTACTTCATGGAAGAAGCTTGCTCTCATACAGCTTCAGAGTATACATCCTGAGATGGCGGATGTATTGGTAAGAGGTCCTATTAAAATCATGAAAGCTAACACTTTCATAGGACATGATCCTGCTGAAGATGCGGCTGAAGGAGATCCAAGGGCTCCAAGACCCCCGAGACCTGATATGGTCCCGAAACCTTTTGAGGAATACACGAGTGAAGATAAGAAGAGAGCTCAACTAGAGCATGTGGCAAAGAAACTAATCCTGGATTTCTTACCAAAGTTGATGAAAGACAAAGCGCTTGATTTTGACACTGCTAAGGAAATGTGGGAATACGTGTGCAATTCCTCTCAGGAGACTAACCAAATGAAACGCAACAAACTACAGGTAGCTGTAGATAAATATGAATCTTTTTCAATGCTTGCAGGAGAATCCGTACAGACTATGGAGGAGCGTTTCAACACGATCATTGGAGAACTCAGCAATCTAGGAAAGAAATATGATAATGGAGAAATGAACCACAAGATCATCTCCAAGCTGTATCCTAGAGATGACTGGTTCGTTATAATGACCAGTCTGAGTGAGAAAGATCTCAACAACATGACTACATCTGAGGTATTCGCTCAACTTAAATCTCATGAATTTATAATACAACAGTCAAAAAGGAATGAAGCAGCCATAGCACAAACATCATCTACATCCGCTGCTGGCTCTGAGGATATAGCATATTTTGCTAAGAAAGATTTCAACAAGTTTAAGTTGAAAAAACCCTACCATAATCAAGAAAGATCCACTCCAGCAACACCAACTAAGGAGGTCCCTACAACCTCGAGTTCCCAGCCTGTCGATCTAAAGATCAACGAGTTGGAAGAGCAAATGAAAAGGCTCCAGAAGTTGCTGATGGAAGCTAAAACAGAGAAGGAAACCAAGGATACTCAGCCGTCATCCTCATTTGCCCGCTCAGCAGAGCGAAAGATTAGGACCTGCTTCGAGTGTGGCTCTCCTGACCACTTGAAGCATGATTGTCCGAAAGTTAGCAAGAAAGAGAGAGAGCGTTTAAAGGAAAGATTTGAAAGACGTGTTGTTAAAGCAGTCAAAAGGGCACTTCTGACAAAAACAGAAGCACAGGATATCCCTGAAAACGATGAAGAATACTATCTCTCTTCTGAGGAAGACGATGAGGAGGCCATGCTCGTTCTGATAGCAAATATTGTGGATGATCAGTTTGCTGATGCAGATGAGAACCAGGATGCTGAAACGGCTCTAGCAGCCAAAGACAACGAGGTAATTTCAGTAAGCATTCCTAGTTTTACAACTATAGAAGAGTCAGAGCAATTCACCTTAGATTCTGAGGAAGACTATCTCACGAAGCTAAGTGTAGAATTCTAAAAAATGTATGAAATTAAAAATGCAATCGTTGGGGAGAATGCTTCACTAAAACTCAAAATTACAGATTTGACTGAAGAAGTCGAAAGACTGAGGTCTGAAAGTGAAGATTTTTCAAAGCTTAAGGCAAAATTCTCCGAATTATTGACAAATTTTCATAATCTTAAAAAGGAGAACCTTACTCTGAAAAATAGACCCCAAGAAAGATGCATTTGCAACTACACATCCTGCAAGGCAGTACTCAATGCCATTGTAAGCCAACAGAGAAATCACAATGATCGCTCTGGTTTAGGCCTTGGATATTCAGATAGAGCAACCACATCTAAGGAGAAACCAATTTTATTCGTTTCTGCTGGATTGATAAATGCTGAAAAAGAGAAAGGATTTGTCATTGCTGAATCATCTAATGCTAAGCCAAGTGCTGAGCAAAAGAATATACGTTCACAGAATACGCCTGTAAGATCTCAGCAGAGGTCTCCCGCAGAGACTACTAAGTATTCGTCTGCTAGACCTCAGCAGAGACCTCAGCAGAAGTCTAAGTCAGAATCTGCTAAGCATACTACTCATGGATCTCAGCAGAGGAACACAAGAGTGAATGCTATGCACACGTCTGCTAGGCCTCAGCAGAGGAACAACAGAACAAATACTAAGTATGTGTCAGCTGAACCACAGCAAAATTCGAGAGCATATACTAGTTCGTATTCAGCAAAACCAAGGTATGTTGAGCGTTATGTTCCAAACGCAAGAACAACTAAACCTACCTTTCACCACAGAACTCAATATCGGTTAAATGCCGAAGAGCCGATATATCTTGAAAACACACTACATAGGAGGAACACCTATGTAAGACCTGAGCCCAGTTCATTTGTATTTCCAAGGGCAAGGAAGGTCAAACACACTACCACACCAAGATATAAACATGTCAAACATGTTAAGCCAAAGGTTGAAGCAAGGGTAAATAGTGAAATCAAGAAGAAAATCTTGAAAGTCACTAAAATGTGGGTTCCAAAAGGAACAATGATCACCGCTAATCCTGCAGGATCCGACGCTAAACGGGTACCTAAATCAACTTAATCATTTGTGTTGCAGGAACAGGGTCCAAAAGCGCATACTACTTCAAGTATATCAAACGAGTGGATCCTTGATAGCGGATGCTCAGCGCACATGGCAGGAAATGAGAATTTGTTCTCCGACTTGCAAAAATTTCTATATGGATCAAGAGTCAAGTTTGGAGATAACAGCGAAGGCAAAGTTGTGGGAAGGGGATGCATAGAAAGTAATGGGCTGAGGATAGTCAATGTAGCTCTCGTCTCCAACCTTAAGCACAATCTGCTAAGCATTAGCCAACTTTGCGAAAATGGGTACACTGTCTCATTTGTCAATACAGGTTGTACTATTGCTGACAATGTTACAGGGGAAGTGAAACTTCGAGGCATCCGAAAGGGTGGCCTGTATGTTGTTGACTGGGAAAGTGGTCAGCAACACTCTTGCTTCCTGACCCTGAACAAAGAGGAGACAACATGACTATGACACAAGAGGTTCAATCATTTAAACTTCAAAACCATTAATTACCTTGCCAAAAATAAGCTTGTTGTAGGCCTGCCAAATGAGACATTTCGCAAAGAAGGTATATGCAAAGCTTGCCAACAAGGGAAGCAGATCAAATCATCCTTTAAGTCAAATCCTGAGAAAGAAACATCACAGAGGATACTAGAATTACTTCATATGGATCTCTTCGGTCCCGTCACTCCACCCATTGTAAGTAAACGTTTATATACACTTGTGGTGGTTGATGATTTTTCCAGGTATACATGGGTACGACTTTTAAAGACCAAGGATGAGGTGAAACTTATCCTACCGGAGCTGATTCTCAAGGAGCAGAATAATAAAGAAGTTACTGTAAAGAGAATTCGGTCTGACAATGGAACAGAGTTCTGTAATGGAGTACTGATGGATTTCTGTGCTGAAGCTGGAATATCACATGAAAAATCCACAGCTAGAACTCCTCAGCAGAATGGTTTAGTAGAAAGAAGGAATCTGACGTTGAAGGAAGCCGTTCGTTTGATGTTAGCTGATTCCAAACTACCTGCTAAGTACTGGGGGGAAGCAGTCATGACAGCATGTTATACACAGAATAGGAGTGCTATCAATGGCAGATTCAATCAAACTCCCTACGAAGTGTACAACGGTCGTAAGCCTTCTATAACTCATCTCTGTGCATTCGGTTCCACATGTTATATTCACAATAATGGAAAATCTAAACTCAATACTTTCTCACCTAAGTCAGATGAGGGTGTACTTCTTGGTTATGGACACCCCACTCACAAGGGTTATAGAGTATTGAACAAGACTACCAGTATTGTGGAAATAACATGCAATGTTATTTTTGATGAGTCTACTTTAGTGCGCAGAGAAAACAAAAGAAAAGAGGATAGCAATCATGAGACTGATGATGTCAATGATCAAACATTTTTAAATTCTTCTGAGAATATGCGTGTTGATCCGACTAAGTCTATGAATGACTGCAATCCGAACCAGACGCACTCAGCAGGGGACCAAACTGCTGACCAGGCCGGTGATGCAAATGATCATGCTGAGGCCACACCTGCCAACATTCTTGTTGAATCAGACATTCTAGAGATGCTTAATGATGAAGAAGATGAGACAGCAAGGTATATTCCTTTTAGGGAAGGCATGGCTACTGATGAAGATCTTGGCAGAGGCGCTGCTGAGATTCTAGCTGCTGAAAGAATTGCTGTAGAGAATCCCGTCCCAGGAAATCCCGCAGCAGTTATTCCGGTTGAAGTCAATCCAGATGCTGAGCACCAGGAGGGTGCTATGGAGAACAATGTACAAGAAGATGGTCACACGAGGGAAGGAAATGTGGGTAGACCAATCAGACCAACATGGTTGCGCGCCCATCCTCTTGAAGATATCATAGGAGATGCCAATGACCCCATGATGACGAGACAAGGGAACGCTATGCTGGCTTGTTATATCTCCAGCAAAGAACCCAAAAAGATCGAAGAAGCACTGCTAGATCCGGATTGGGTGAACGCTATGCATGAAGAACTCGCTGAATTCACACGAAACAATGTATGGGAATTGGTGGATAGACCAGAACATCAAAGCGTTATAGGCACTAAATGGGTGTTCAAAAATAAGAAGGATGAGTCTGGTTTAGTTGTCAGAAATAAGGCGAGACTCGTAGCTAAAGGCTACAGGCAATGCGAAGGGATAGATTATGACGAAACGTTTGCTCCTGTAGCAAGGCTGGAGGCCATTCGCTTATTTCTTGCGTACGCTACTTATCATGAATTCGACGTAATGCAAATGGATGTAAAGAGTGCCTTTTTAAATGGTCAGCTGAAGGAGGAAGTCTATGTTGAGCAACCACCAGGGTTCGAGCATGGCAATCAAGTGTACAGGCTCAAGAAGGCTCTCTATGGATTGAAACAAGCACCGAGGTCTTGGTATGGAACTCTATCCAAATTTTTGCTGAAGAATGGTTTTCAGAAAGGGAGGATTGATCAGACTCACTTTCGCATTGAAGATGAAGGAAGTATTTTGCTGGTACAAATATACGTCGATGATATCATCCTTGGCTCAAAGAATCAAGGACTATGTGATAAATTTTCAGAACTCATGACCAGCAATTTCCAGATGAGTATGATGGGAAAGATGTCTTATTTTCTTGGGTTGCAAGTTCAACAATCCAGTGAAGGAATTTTCATCCATCAGAAGAAGTATACTCGCAATTTGATTGCGAAATACTGTCCTGAAAAGACGAAGAGTCTAAGGATCCCTATAAGCACGACGTGTATTGCTGAGCTCGAGAAGGAAGGAGACGTTGTGAATCCAACTCTCTACAGAGGCATTATTGGTTCACTGCTATATCTCACCGCTAGCAGACCAGATATATCCTTCGCCGTTGGATTATGTGCTAGATACCAAGCAAATCCAAAGAAGACTCACTTGGATACTGCTAAACACATTGTGCGATATTTGAAGTGCACAGAGGGTCTGGGGATCTGGTATCCTAGAGCAGACAGTCTTGCTCTAAGTGGATATTTGGACTCAGATTTCGGAGGATGTAAAATTGACAGGAAAAGCACGAGCGGTACTTGTCAATTTTTGGGACACAAGTTAATTAGCTGGTTTAGCAAAAAGCAGCACTCTGTCGCTACATCCACTACTGAAGCAGAGTATGTAGCCGCTGCTAGCTATTGTTCGCAAATTTTATGGATAAGGCAACAATTACAAGACTATGGGATTTCTCCCGAGTGTGTGCCTATTTACTGCGACAACAATAGTGCCATGTGCATTACCAAGAATCCGGTTCATCATTCCAGAACCAAGCACATTGATATCCGACATCACTTCATTCGTGATCATCAGGAGAAGAAGGATATCGATGTCCGGTACATATGTACTGAAGACCAGATAGCTGACATATTTACAAAACCGTTAGCCAAATCCAGATTCAAGGAGTTATGCATTAAATTGGGTCTCATGGAGTTGGAAGAGACCTTGGATGAATGAAATCCCACTCTCATTCTTTCTGGACTTCTTGGTTTTCTTGAAAATGCTAAACATATTATCTGGATGCTGATTTCAAATTGTTAATGAAATTATGCGCTAGAGTATGGCACTTATTATTATTATTATTACTTCAAGAAGAGACTGCTGAGCAGATGTCTCCACAAACTCAGCAGATAGACTACGCAGTAACAGTTGATATGTAATGACTATCACTTATTGCTAGCACATCATTATGAAGGTGCACTGTGCAGTCTCACTTTATGGAAATGGGAAATGAAAGTTCAAACATATATCATATGAAGTTCAACAAGAAGAGATGACTGATGTTCATTAATATTTGACAAACGATGCTTACAACATTCAAAACGACAACAAAAGGAAACTCTAATCTATGCAATAGACGGATAAAAGTCAGAATCACGGAGGCGAGATGGTCCCTCGGCTAGCTCTGGGAAGGTCTGCTCCATCAACCAGCTCAGCTGCATGCCATGAAGCAGAGGAACAGCTGGATACAAACGGACGCAATCACGGACATCTTTGAACACGAGGCCTGCCCAATCAGCCTCAACAAGCTCCGCGTCCAAAGCCAGCATGACCTGTCATACCTCCTTCGTAAGACAGAAGTCGTTGGGATCCTCACCTAGCAACATGTTGTTGGCAATATGAAACAGCTCACGATATGAGCATTTGAGACCTGTTGCCGCAGGAGTTAGCATGAACTTGAACCACGGAGAAAGGCGCCATTTCCTCCATGCAGTCCACTTCGGAGCTGCCTCCATGGACTTGTATGCCATCACTGATATTGGACCTCGTGGAAGTCCAAAGTCCCGAGAGAAAGACTCTCGTGACCACCGTATCAGCCTCCCTCGGAAGGACCCATATATTGCGTCCTTCTCAGCCTTGCAGTCTTTTAGAAACTCCCGAAGGAGATCTTCATGAAAATGCTTGGGAGCAGTTGTCACGAACTGCTTGAGTCCTGTCCCAACAAGCTTAGCCATGATCAAGTCGGCCACGGCAGGTCGATTGTGATAGTAGAGACGAAGGGCCGCTTCGTCAAGGATGTGGTTTCGGGTAATATCAAGGATGCTACTCGGTGAACTCATGATTCCAAATGTTTTTCTTTGCTCTGAAAGGAAGAAGAATTGTGGTGATATCCAAATAAGTACCACAAGAAGCTCCTTTTATAGACAAGGAAACCTCTCCGCAATTATGATTTCGTGGGAATATTTAAAGGAATGTGATGATTCATCTTTTGAAATCTGAATCGTCACAAGAAGATTGAACGTCGTGACGGCATGGGCAATCTAATCAGATTAATAGTGACGCTTGACAGTCAGATCAGCGTTTGGCTCGAGGAGATTATCATCATGTGTGATCCCCTAAAATCTAGCCAACTCTTGATATGTCGATGCATTCTGCAGGAAGATAATATATTCAGGAGAAGAAAGCATCTGCTAGATCGAATATGCTGAGTCAAATCTGTATTTTTCCACCTCATATTCGAGGAGGGGAGATAATATTAGGAGGGGAGGGGAGAGGATATCATTGGAAATCAGTCTGATTAGACCAGATTAAACACTTTTAATGCGTACAGACGGTTGTATCAAATTAGAGTGTGCCACGTTAGATTAATCGAGTGCTTCTCGGAGAAAGGAAGATACTCGGCAGATAACATGCACTCAAGACCGTCGATTTAATATCTCATCTGACAACAGATCTCCTACCGTCAGATTTCGGAGCCTAGCAAATCTGCTAAGACTTTTGAGCGGTTGATTGTTGCTGAGCAGTCAGCAGATGGACTGGGTATGCTAAGTTAATCCATCTGCTAGGAAGCTAGCAAAATTAACTCAGCAAATTAACGGAGTTGAATCCTACTATTTTTTTTCCTCAACTATTATCGATGCGCAAGCACGTGGTTGAAATTATGTGGTTTGTCAAGATCACAGAAGTTTGAATATGAGTATGGGAATAAAACTTCTACCACTTCATTATATGCACTATTTTTCAAAAAGTGGATTACAGCAAAGGGTGATTACAGCAAAGATGGCAAAGGCATGAAAGGATAAAAATCTACTGCCCTAAGGTTTGAAGGACCTAGAGCAAGATCTGGGAACTTTTGCTCTAACAGCCAACTTAATGGCATCCCATATGGAAGAGGCAGTTTTGGAAAATTCTGGGCACATCGCTGCACCTTCTGAAAGACAAAGGTCGCCCAGTCCACCTTCGCCCTGTCATCTATAGCCATCATGGCCCTCCAGGTCTCGCGAGAAAAAATCATGTCGTCAGGATCTTCACCTACGACCATGCCGCAGACTATCTGGAAAAGGACCCTATACGGCGTCTGCAAACCGTATGCTGAAGGGGTTGGAGAAAATTCGAGCTCAGGAGAGTTTCTCCATTTCATCCACGAGGACCACTCTGGAGCTATCTCATCTCTGCGATAGTCCATGACAGATATCGGACCCCGTGGAAGGCCGAATTCTCTAGCAAAGGTATCTGCCGTCCACCTTACTAGCTCATTTTTAAAGATGCAGAAAATGGAGCTTTGATCGGCAGCGCTCGACCATATGAAATGTCAGAGTTGATCCCTCTGAAAAGTATGCAGAGCAAGGCACACAAACTTGCCTAGACCACTGGCGTGGAAATGAGCCATGGTAGTCTCCGCCACTTGATATTCAGCCTCATACTCGGCATACAGACCCGAATCACACAAGATTCTACGTCTTGGTACGAAGAGTTCATAAGATCGTGCCATTTCTCTTGGAGAAAGTAAGTCTCTGTTTCGGTTTCTGATTCTTGAGAAAATCATAAGGGAATTCAAGAAAGTTGGAGAATGTATGAAGAAGATCACAAAGATCTGCTATTTATAGACCTATTTTGGTCCACTGTTCACCTCGGAATACGAACAGTCTCTCTGAGAAAAACTGTAATTTCATAAAGAAAGGGCCTTATCAAGGATAATTACGTTCAGATATAAATCAGTAATGGAAAGCGATGAAAATTATGTTCCATATTTAGAAGACATAAGGATTTGTGTCAGCATTACGTTGGATTTCTGGAGAAAGGTTAACCATTCCTCGACGTCAGAAGCTATCCTTGATAAGATTGCCACCACAATGCTGAGGTTTCCGGATGCTGTTCCTTACAAATCCGACGCGGGAGATTTTCAAATCTCTAAAGCAGCGCATTTAATGCTCACATACAACTGTAACAAATAGGATCGTGCCACGTCGCCAGCACTCAAGTTCTGAAGAACGTGGGTATTCGCACGATTTGACTACTTACCCCAGCCGTCGATTGAAATTAAAAAGAGAACAATCCCACCCGTTGATTTCTTTTCTTGTTCTAATATCTTCCATCTATACACTAGACGAATTTCAAATCCCTAACACTCTGAAACTTTTCATATCCCTTCTTCTCAAAAACCTTCCGAAAAACCTAATTCTCTAAAAATCCCCAACCATGGCAACCAACCCTAACTCTCCAAATACCCAAAATCAAGAACCCAATCCCACAGAAAACCTAGAAAATCCTATCCCTTCTTCTCCATTCCAACAACCCACCTTCATCTATCCACCCCCGACAGATTTGCCACTGCATGTTCGACATGCACCCGGCTTCACCGGGATAATGAAGAAGGAAGACATCGACGAGTCAGTCCCTTACAGCAAATTGGTATTTTTGGCTCGGAAGAAGGAGTTGTCAAATCATTCGTCGGAACAAAGGCGGTTGGCCCAAATCATGAAGGACAGGATCTTATACATGCCTCTCGCCATCAAACACATCCCACAATGGATACTGGATCTGCTCAACTCAGAATTGTTGATAAGGTATCTCTCTGCCGAGCCTGACCGATTTCACCCACATATGGTCTCGGAATTCTATGCTAGGGCGGTTATGAGCGATGATCAGAAGTCGTTCAAGACATGCGTATATGGAAATATCGTAGAGGTAAATGCTGATTTACTCTCAAGGATGTTTGGACTTCGAAATTATGGGGCCAAGATATCTCAATACAAGATCAACGATCTTGCTGAGATGGAGAAACATTGGAATTTGTGGAAAAAGCCAGGAAAATTGAAGGATAAGAAAGGGCAAGTGATTACTTTCAAGGTTGCTAGACCGATCAATACTCTGTCTGATGAGTACAAGCTCCTTGCGGAGATAGTAATCAAAATGCTTCAATGTGATGTTGGTTCCTACTCTGAACTTTCTGCCAAGAAGTACTCTGTTATGATGGCACTGAACGATAACATTAAGGGTAATTGGGCAGAATTCTTTTTCGAGCGATGGGTTGAACAAGCTCGGAAGAATGATCACATGGCAGTAGACGGAACGTTCTCTTCGAACGTGAATTTTGGGTTGAAAATCAGTAAATACTTAGAGATGTTGTTCACCAATACGAGAGTTGATCGTGGTGAAAGTCTACTTCCTACAGATTACATCCCAGCAACAAGGAAGGAGGCTAAGCCCGTGAATAGCCGAAACCCTCGGAAGTTGACAGGGAAGTCTAATGTGGACAAAGGCAAACCCACATCTCCTGAAGAGCCTGATGCAGCCACTACAACACTTCAAATCTTACAGCCTGCCATTCCCATGTCTGCTGAGGAGATTGCTCTATTGGAGACAAACGCTGAGACAGAGTACTGCTTCAAAAATCTCGAGGAGATTGAGAAGTTAGGCAACCTACCAGCAGATCAAATCAATGATATCATGACTGCAAAGGAAGCCGAACAGCCTCCACTTACTCTTGGGGCTATGGCTATACCAATTCCAACGAAAAAGAGAACCAAAGTCACCTCTCCTGCACAGAAAGAAAAGAAGAAGACGAGGAGAAGGTTGGAACTACTTTCTGAGAAGGAAGAATTAGAGAAGGCAGAAGCAGATAAGAAGGCTGCTGAAGCCACTGCTAAGAATGTTGCTGACATTACAGCAGAGAAGGTGTCTGCTGAAGACACAACAGAGGACACTGCTGAAATCGATCGAGATTACAATCCTTTGTCATCCAGAAGCTTCGACAAGCGTGTTCAAGGAGTAAGAACAACTAAGAGAAAGAGAGATACTCAAATGAAAGAAATTGAGAAGAAAGAGTATCAGAAGTTCATTGCTGAAATGACATTCGAAGCAAGAGACAGAAATTTCGAACGAATCAAGTCAGCCGCTGAAGAGTTTTAGGCTCAAGAGGGAGCCGCTCAACGGGCACTACTGGAAGAACAAACTATCAAGAAAGGGAAATGCATCAAAGACGGAAGGATCTCTGTTCCCATTCCCCCAGTCAGCAGTGAAGGAGCTATCATATCTTCACAAGATGCTATGTCAGATGAAGAACTTGACAAGGCAATTCACGAAGGCAGATTCAATGAAGTGAAGTCGATTGTGGTTTTAGACAGCAGCTCAGATGAGGAACCTTCTTTTCAAGACTTATCCAGCAAACTTCCAGGGAATCCAGATGCAGGACCTTCTAGAATTGACGAAGGGGAAAGTGATGCTAGAAATGAATCTGCTGAGCAGATTGAACACATGGAGGGTGGCCCATCTGCTGAGCATGAAGTTTGCCAGTCACAGATTATTGAGCAAGAAATACGATCTCCACAGACTGCTGTCGAGGAATCGTCTGCTAGAGGTGAGGTGATAGTTGCTGATGAAGGTCCTCACACAGAAGCTCATCCTGATATTGTCTCTGACAAAGAATACACAGACATATATGATGCAAAATCCACTTCGATTATCATTCACGAGAAGTAAAGCAAATCCTGAATTTGATTCGCTGGGGCAAGAAATTGATAAATTTGTGTCCTTGATGGTTGAGGAGGATATAAAAGGTGTATTCGCTGGAGTATTTGAAGAAGATACTCCTGAAGGGAAGATATTGGGAGAAGAGTTTAGACGGTGGAAGAAGTATGACTACATCTCTCATGAACTTGGTATGGAGGAGAGAGAGATAATGATGGCTTGGAAAGGGTTGAAATTCTGGAGGCATGAAGAGTTGTGGGCAACGAATGGATGGATCAATCTCCTTGCACAAAGCAATACTCTGATAAGGCTGTCAGCGAAAGACTTCAGTTAATTGAGGCTCATGGGAGAACGTCCTCTCCTCGTTCCTTGCCAAAATCAACATTTGCTCCCGACGAATCATCTGTTGGACACATACAACTCTCAAGACGTCAAGCCGAAGCTGCTGCTGAATACAAGAAATGCCAAGCAGAGCTCTCAAAGTACGAAGAATCATTGCGTCAAGCCCGATTGGCTGCGATTTGAGCAGCAGAAGAGAGCAATACTCAAACATTCAAGATCGTCGCCTATCAGGACAGAGAGGAGGAATTGCAAGCCTACATGTTAGCATTCTCTATAGCAGAAGCAAAGAAACTCGAGGAAGCTGAGAACGCTGCTGCTGAAGCAGAGTTTCTAAAAGGGATCGAGGAGGTAGTATATCTGCTAGCAACCACTGATCGAAGAGAAACTGCTGACACATATAGGACAGAAGTAGTCATGGAGGAAATTTCCACTTCCACTGCTAGGAGTCAAGCAGTCATTATTCCTACTACTTCATCCGTCCTTGCTACTCCGATTAGCACGCTCCATCTTCCAACATATCTAAACTCTGTTGTTCAAATGGTCGTTCAAAGTGCTGTGTCTACTATATCTGAGAGAATGGTGATTGAAGCCACAGACATAAGAAGGGAAATTGCGGTAGTCAAATCCAGCGTTGACACCGTAACGGCCTGGGTGAACACAGTTGAGTCCAACATTTCCTCTGTCAAGGACTCTGTGCAAGAAATAAAGACAGACGTAGCAGAGCATAAGCAGCAAGTGGACAAGAAAGTGAATTCTTTTTCCTCCAGACTTTTGGATGCAATCAAAGAGGGGGAAGAAAGAAGGGCTGCTGAGGCTATTGAGAGGAAGAAAGCGAAGGAAGCAAGAGCCGCTGCAAAAGAAGAACAGAGGAGAATTCTTGAACAATTCAAACGGAAAGAAGCTGAGCTCAAACAGAAGGAAACAGAAGTGAAAATCAAGATGCTCGAAGAAGAAAATGAGCGGTTGGCCAAGGATCTGGAAATAGAGGCTGCTGAACGTGCATCTGCTAGGGAGCTTCTAGACAAATTCGTGGAGCTAGCCTCAAACAAATTCGATGAATTTGATAAGATGAAGAAGCCTGCCTCAGACTCATGATCATTTCCTTACCCTCTGGTATTTTTTTGTCTCTGTCTATCAATTTCATTGTATCTGTAATGAACTTCTCATATGAATGAAAATTGATCAGACTGAGACAACCTCTCATTGTCAATCTCTGATTTTCACTGGGTGTCTTAGTTGAAATACACTATCCGTGTATTCAACACATTTGAAAACAATTGAATTGAAATTGAAAAAGTAATATGTCTGCTAATTTTATTTGGGTGCTAGGATTCCTGGCATATTACCTTTGCAGCATTTACTTATGCGTTTAATCGAGAAATATTCCCCAGCATTTGTTGAGGGGGAATTTCATTATTGTTGCTTGAACTAAGGTGGATAAACTCTGTGTTAAATTGCTAGGATAGCGTAGTATCTTGTGAACACAGACATTCTTCCTCTTAGCTTCAGCAAATGATAGTAAGCTTTGATCGCACCAAAAAGGGGGAAATTGTTGGGAAATTATTCCTAAAATCTCCCTTAGGATTTATTTGTAAAAATGTTTTGTTGGATAAAACCTTAGCGATTGGTCGATCATTTGCTGAATTCTAGACAGTCTAGCATATCTTGTAAAGTCCTGTATAGGTTATAAATTGAGTTGTAATAGATTAGCCTGCTGGAGGATCTCCTAGCAGATATCGAAGGACAGCGTTTGCTAGAAGACATGAGCTAGCAGAATGCTAAGGCTTTAGTATTTGCTAACACTCAGCAAACCTATAAAGATGCTAGCAGAACAGACGTCAAATGATCGAGTGTCAACGGTAGAATTATGCAAACCAAGAAACGATAGCAGATCGCTAATAAACATTAACAGAGCAGAATGTCAAAGGCCAAAGCTACGCTGCCGTTCTGACAAAAAGCACACACAAAGGACAAGACTTTCCCGAAGTAGCTCGGAAAGTACAGATCAACATCAAAAAGTGACTAAACAAGTCTTATCACTCTCGAACAAAAGAAACATTGTGTCTAACGGATATGGAGATTCAAGATTTGAATCTCCACCTATAAAAAGAAGTCCAAAAGAGAGAATCAACTACGACTACTGCTTTAATCACTACAGACATTCGCAAGCATTCAAGTGAGAGATTCCTTTGACAAAGCGAACAAAGAAAAAGTAGTCAGTTGAGAGCCGTGATAAAGAGTATTCAAAGCTCTCAACAACCTGAAGTGTCGTTCATTGATTTACTGACACTCCATTGAAGAGATTCTTGATTGCACTCAAGAATCTTCAATCATTGGGATACCTTTCTTTTCAGAAAGAATCCATCAGTCGAACACCTGAAAAGGTTTAGACTAAGACGGGTGTCTAGCCGTATTCAAGGAAAGTCAGGAAGTGACTATAAAACTTCCAAAGTAGGAAAGGCAGGTGTTTCGAAGGTGTGCCCTTGACTCAGCCAATCTTACATCTGAGGAGTTCAGATTAATGGAGGATAGTTGTCAAGTAGCCAGGCCGAAAGCTCACTGCCTACTTAACTGTAAAAGGCGAATCCTTGTAATCTGTATACTTACTTAGTGAATTCTTAGCGTGTCGGCTAAGGAGTGGACGTAGATCTCTTTGGATCGAACCACTACAAATACTGTGTTCTTTTACTGTTACATTGCCCATACAATTTAAAACCTAGCAATCACATTGCTAGTGTATAACTTTGAAGAAACCTTAATCTATCTCTGAGCTTAACCAATCTTGAAAGAAAAACATAAAGTGTAAGTGACGATTATTTATTCCACTGCATTTCGTGTTTCTGTCTAAGCACGACGAATCTGATATTTAAGGACCAACACCTAGGGTTTCCAAGCCCGGGCCGGATATCGGGCTTCTCAGCCCGGAGGCGGCCCGCTGTTATGAAATTAGGGTTTGGCACTCCCTTTGGGCCTGAAACCCTAATTGAAGCCCAATTGATGTTAATGCAAGTTCTAATTAGATTTCAAGTGATACGGAGGCCCAGTTTGAAGATCTGTACTGAGAATTAAATTTTGTAATAGTTAGATTTAATTATTTTTCAGTTGTAATCGCATCTGAGGGGCCACGAGAATTTATTTATTTATTTATTTATTCTCGTATTGATGTGATTTATTATTTGCGCACTAGTAAATAATAGGAAGCATGATTATTTGCTTTAATTATTTACTTTTATAAGTATGTTGCAATTTAATTTTTGAGCATGTCTTATGTGATTTATTTTATGTTTTAAATTGTGTCTATAAATTCCGGGATCATATTAATTTATTATGGAATTTTTGGGTGTGACATAATTTATGGCAACATAAAATAATGTGTGCGCATGAAACCTTTAGAATTAAAAATACTAAGCTGGATTTAGGTTCTTTTCTAACCAAGATCATTAGACCTCCACAAATACGACCTCTCATTGGAAGTGGGGCATCTCGAAGCATAAACGTCTGCTTGGGCAGCTTGCGTTAGAGGTCCCTCACCAGTTCCAGTGCGATGAGGTTTCCAAATAAAACACTTATTTTAAGATGAGAAGTGGGAGCCTCTGAGCAAACGTCTGCTGGGGCAGCTTGCATTGAGACAACTTTCACTGGTCTCTAAGATTAATCTAAGTGGGATAACAAAGGATGTTAAGGGCAGGACGCATGGGTCTAGTACGTATGTCGAATCGCCTTTTTAATATCCGGAGTTAGGGTTGTGGTTACTTTGGCTTAGATGTTGCCTGGAGTATAACTCTTTTGAGATGTCCCTGCTCCGGATAGGTGAACATGTTCTTGAGATCTCCAATATTAATTTCTTTTGCTTAAGATACCTGGCATGTTAAGAAATTAAAGGATCATTTTGGTCTGGTTGAGCGTTTTGCTGTAAACGTCTGCTGGGGGCAGCTTGCAGTGAATTAGCTTGGGCAATTGGAGGAAGCAAATTGCATTGTTTTATCTAAAGGTTCTATGCATATATGTTTCAATTGTTCGTAGTATGTGCTTACTTTAATTCGCTTATTTGTTTTCAGATATGTCTATGAATAATGTCATTAATATCCTCGCTCAAAATCCTCTCAATGGTCCGAATTTCCTTGAATAGAAACGTAATTTGGATTATATCCTTGTTGCGGAAGAACACAAGTTTGTCCTTACTGATCCTTGTCCGCCAGTCCCAGCTGCTGATGCTACTGTCGAGCAGCAGCAGTCTTACAATAAGTGGATCAAGTCTAACAATGTAGTGAAATGCTACATGATGACCACTATGAGTAAGGTACTGCAGCTGCAGCATCAACATTATGATAAGGCCTGTGAGATTATGGATAATCTAGCAGCGACTTATGGGGAGACGGACAAAACTGTCAGATTCAATCTCATGAAGGAGATTGTGAGTAAGAAAATGTCTGAAGGCAGTTCAGTGAGAGAGCATGTGGTTGTCATGACCCACCTCATGGATGAACTAACGTTGCATGGTGGTGGTATTGATGGGGAAGCCCAAGTCGATATCATACTAAACTCTCTTCCCAAGTCTTTTGAAAACTTCAGGTTGAATGAGTTACTCAGTGACTTGATGGCAGCGCAGTCCCTGATGGAACCCGAAAAAGTAGTTTTGGTTTCTTCCGGTAGCCGGTCTGCTGCTCCTAAACGAGCAAACACTAAGAGAGTGGCTAGGAACAAAAACAAGAAAACTGCTGGTGGGAACAATGGAGTTTTTGCTCCAAAGAAAAAGGCTGGGAAAGTCAAAGGAAAGGGCAAGTGTTACCGCTGTGACAAGATAGGACACTGGAGAGCAAATTGTCCAGGTGTTAACACCAATGGACAAGGTACGTCATCATTTACATGTTTAGTATCAGTTTTCTACTCCTTGTGAGTAGTGGTTACTGTGAGTACTAATCATGTTTTGGCTGCACTATGCAGGGAATCAAGCTGATGATGCTTGAGGATGACGGGATTACCAACTCCAAGGAAGATGCTAGAGATCTTCTCAAGCTGTTGGAGTTATTTGCTTTAAGTTTATGTTAAACAATGTTTTTATTCAAGATCTTTTGAAGAGATATTGGTTTTGTTTTGATAAACAATTTTCATCTATGGATTATCAGTTATTCCGATAGAGTTTTTCTATCATGATGAATAACAGTGTTTTCTATTATGAATGATTGTCTCTTCATTACTTGATTACATAAACTATCAGTGTTCTAAGGTATAATTTAAAGAATCTCTATAGAGATAGGTTACATCAGTCTAAGTAGTTTTGAGTAATTCATGGAATTATGGATTCAATCCAGGTATTCCTAAGAATGGTACTTATGACAACTACTTAGAGGTATAAGATGTTAACCAAGGTCTTTTAATAGGCGAGTATATCTATAGATTATTTCGTGTTTGCTCTGGTTTGCTGGTTTGAGTCTACTTCCACAGTTGCCTTAACAGGCATTGATACTGTAATCATTTAAGATTTGGATATGTTTATCTAATTCACTACAAGTCTTAGTCTCTTGCTTTAATCAAGAGCGTTCAAGACTAAGGTGGAGAATGAGTTAAACAAGACCGTAAAAACATTATGGTTCATTCATAATGGTATATCTTAAGTGATGGGGTTTTACAGTATCTGACAGAGCAAAGGGATTGCATCCCAGTTAACTACACCTATTATTCCTCGATTGGGATAGTGTAGGTAAAACGAAATAAGATTCTTTAAAAGTTTATAAGTTATGCCAGCTTTGCCAAATTTTTGTTTTGGGAAGAGCGCCAAAAGCAGTTGAGTGTTTGCTTATCTAGTGTCTTCTAAATCAGTTTCAAATACCCTAGCAGACCTTGACTCTGTCAAAAGGGCAATGATGGGTAATTCGGCTGTTAAGCTGAAATATGAATCTGATTGTTATGGAAGAAAGGTTTAAGCTAGTACTGCTTTGTGGGCTATTCCAGGTAAACGAAAAAGATGGTTGCTTTGTATATCCTAGATACAAGCAAGTTATATGGGATGAAACCATGAATCCAAATGTGAGTTTGTTCTCTAACGTTTTAGAGAAGACAATTCAAATCCATCAGGAAGTACCCCGTGGCATATTGAGCATACCTTGGAAGGTATGGTACCAATTGCACGGTCACCTGTGTAAGGTGATAAACCACAAATTAATGCACCATTAACCGACAACATAAAGGAGCATCGTTGCAGTGGGAGGTTGCCTTAACAGGCTTAATAGTACTAGTTCGTGGAAACAGTCTCTGGACTTGTTCCCAGCTAGACGAACAACATCGTACTCATCCCTTAAAGCGCAACGAAGCTGTTAAGACAAATGATGCAATTAAATGACGTCAAGTCATGAATTCAGAAATGAATCAGTAAAAGTTATTGTTGTATATCAGGATCAGTGATTGCCAAATAGCTTACCAGCTATAACTAACTGATTGATATACAAGAAAATAAATTCTCGAATGGTAACCTAGTATATTCGAATATCTAGGTTAGTGAGCAAGGTATGTTTCACAACAGGACTTTCTCACTGGTTGCAGCTGTTAAACCCATTCGAATTCTTTTAACCATAACAGCACATATGAATCTAAATATCTGGAAGATAGATGACGTCATCCGTATTTTATAAGCTGGTACCTTGATAAAAGGTGACGACATCTGTATGCAACAACCAGATAAGTTATGTGCAAAGCATCATGTCTGGAAGCCAAGGTAGTTCAAGTATGAACTTAAAGGAGCTTCTAGGTCATGTAACAGACATTTCGATATTGTCTATCGAGAATGATAGTTTCATGTACCAGTTATGTGTCAGCGGAAGCGTGGTTTTCCTTGCATATTATGTAGATGGTATTTTCACATTCGGAAACGGTGTGGAGATATTGTCAGGCATAAAGGATGGTTATCCGAACAGTTTCAGAAGTAGGACTTATGAGATTTTGGAACATCTTTTGAATTAAAGTCTTGTGTGGTCACGAGAAAAAGGATGTTCAGGTATCTCGAGTGGCTTAAATTGATTTTGTGGTGTATCGTTCATAGCAAGAAAGATTGTTATCTTTCTATATTCTAAATGAACGAAGTTAGATATCTGTTATGCTATAAGCATGTTAAACAGATATCAGTTCAATTCTGGATAGGCTTATTGGTTAATGAATGAACCTTGTGAGTTGAATGGCATCGGATATCCAGGAGGATCATAAGGAAAGGAAATCGACCTCTAACTATGTGTTGGCCTTGGAGGAGGAGTTATAGGAATCCAACACAGAAGTGTGTTGTGGATTCCGGTATGAAGGCTGAGTTTTTGTCAGCTTTATTAGCTTCGCAAGAAGCAGTATAGCTCCGATGCCATCCTCTAGAGGTGTGTGTTCTGAGTTTGCCTAATTAAATCACAAGGAATTGTGATTATGTTGGTGCAATGACAAACTCAAAGGAACCCAAGACTCACAAGGTGGTGAAACACATAGGATGTGTGGAATCACATCATACGAGAAATCGTGACAAGAGGTGACGTGAATGCAGTGGGAGTGATTGACAGTATAGACACACTTAATACTTTGGTAAAGAAATTGTATTATGCTTTAAGTATAAGTGGGAGATTGTTGGGATTATATACTGAAAGCATATATGATTAAATGTTTTATACACTGGTCTACATATATGTTGCCACAACAATACTCGCTGTCTGATAGAACAAACATACAACGAACCATAATATCCTATTATCTCGCCTATAAGGATGATCATATGGTGTGTAGGAGATCACAGAGGATCATATGAATTGTTTGACCTACCGAGATATAAACAGTATCACAACTGAGACGGTCCCTGGATAGGCTGTCGGTCTAAGCTGCGGCACATCGGTTCATAAGTGGGCTTATCCTAGCTACTTGATGTGTCGGTATATAGTTATGTATTGATGGGATCAACAGTGGGATGTGCCATTCTCATTGACATATGAATGAGCCAGATCCCTAACATACTTCCTATGATCTTAAACCTAACTGAAGGATAAGGGGCACACACAGATTGACCACACTTTGATTTACCATGGTGGCGAGTCTTACATGTACTCTTATACCCGTATTTTGGGTGTTGGCAATTTGTGTGTGGCCTGCTTAGTCTGGACGTTTAGGTAAGCATATCCGTTTCAGGATGGTGACATTCCCTGAGGAGCTCACAAGGTTCATTATGCTAAACCCTGCAGGTTGAATTATTTAATTCAGGCATAAGTGAAAAAGGGTGAGTGGCATTACTCAGGAAATAAGAGATTAATTAATTGTGGCTGATTGTCATAAGCCAAATTAATTAATGAATGTCTATAACCTTAAATATGTGGATCATGTTAGTTTGGTGCAACCCGTTCCTAATAACGTGGTAATAAAGGGGCGAGTCAGCATTGTTACCGTGGTGAAGGTTAAAACAATTTTTTACTAATTAATTATGTTCTGGGTTGAACAAGGAAGGATTAATTAATAAAGAGGGCCCACTTTATTATTTGCATCTGATCCCTGGTCTGGCCCATTAATTGCACACAGCCCATTAGGGTTAGTGTTTCTCAAAACCCTAACACTATATATAGGCCTTCTCTCTATCAGATCATTAAGTTGTGATAACTAGGGTTTCAGGATATTGAAAAATTGAGAGAGAGTGGCGGCGGCTATCTGAGGGAGAAACTGATCGATTTCTCCGGATCTCGGATTCAACTTTGTGGACAATCCTGACCAGATTTCCAAGGAGCAAGGGAACAGATCAGAAGATCAGATCTGTAGGAACCACTGTCCATCGCCGGCGTTCTATCTCAGATCTAAGGCTATTTCATCGTTGTTGGCTCCGATCTAGATCTGTAGATCAAACGGTGAAATCAGGTATTCTCTAATCCATCCTCTGCAATTAATTTTGTAGGAGCATGCATAGGTTCGCATGGTTTATTTAATTGAAATTTATTCCTGGTATCCTAAGAACTATCCTTGGCAAGAAATTAATAATGGCAACTCGTGTTGTCCATCGTAGACTCAAACCCTACAATAATACACTCTAGGAATTTATCTTGATATATGTTGGTCCCCAATAAGAGTGTTTGTATATGTAGCAGAAGTATTAATAATGTATTGCACTTATCTTGCTAAGGTCACGACTTAGCAAGTGTTTATCAAATGTGTTTAAGCTCGAGTCTTCGTTACATTGATTTCAGGTTATACTTCAACACTTGATGTGTTGAGTTTCAAGAATGCACAATACACAAGGTAACGAAATAAAGCAGTAAAGAACACAGGGTTTATAGTGGTTCGAACAAATGTTCTACGTCCACTCTTCAGTCCTCTGACTGAAAATTCAATATTGATTGATTACAAGGTCAGACTTGATCTCTAACGTTGAGCAGCTCCTTCGTCTACTCAGCACGCACCTTCAAGCACCTCGGTCTTCAATCTTCACCTTGTCGCTCCTTAGAGTGAGAACAAACCTCCCTTCTCCTTGGACGTCGACCCTTGGGAGTTTTATAGTTTTTCCCTGAGCCTTTCCTGTGTTTGGCAATAGCCCGTAATAATTACGCTTGCAGAGCTAGGTGACTGCTATATTCTTTCTAGGATAGAAAGAATCCCAAAATTATCCTTAGAAGTACCACTTCAGAGGTTTCGAGCTTTAAATATGAAATCTTGTGAAAAGCTTCAATCAAGTATAAGCTCGGATGAGTTCGCATAAGTTTTGAGAGTATTTGGATCTTCTCTTGTTTTCTCTGTGAATGAAATTTCACGAACCTCTGAATCTTTTCAAGATGACACCTATTTATAGGTGAAGATTCAGACGACTGTTTGAATCTTATCTTTTAGACTCAGAGGGTTTTCTCGCGAATCTCTGTTCTTCTTTTTCTGCAAGACACAGTTACTCTTCAAGTCTCATTTGTCTCTGATTGGCGTAGCTCCTATTCGTAGACATCTTTGCCCGAACGGATCTTTTAGTTCAAACTTGAAACCTTTTGTGTCCATTGATTATTCTTCTCTCTAATTCGTCGGGTTTCCTTGTGATCTGGATCCTTCTATTTTATGACTTTGTATTGTTTTGATTGTTGTTGAGTGTTTGCTGACAGTTGATATTCTGCTGACATCTCGCAGTCTTGCTGAGATTTCGCAACATGCTTGCGTTATCCTTCCAGCATTCTTTTAAGCGCGTCCAACATTCGTTCGTGTTTGCTAGCCTTTACTAGCTTCTTCAGCAATCTTCAGGTCTGCTGATTCCTTCAGCATTCTTCGATTCTTCTTTTTTAGTTATATTACAACTCAAGTTTATGTATCCTATACAAGACTTTTACATTCCGACTCGATACTAAGCTGCTAGAAACTAGATTGACTTGAGCTTTGATGCGCCAAAAGTAATAAACATGCAATGAAGAACGAGGGGATATAATATTTCTAACTATATTCCTAACAATTTTCCCCTTTTTGGTGCAATCAAAGCCTCAAATCTGAGTTTTAATGCTAACTGATTACGGGAAAGCTGATTACTGAGATTACAAAATATTCCTATCATATCTATTCTCAACATACCAACTCCCTTAGACTCAGTATGGGTTGTCCCCCCTCAAAATATCAAGGGTATTGCTCGATTATAAATCTTAGCTTCAAGTAAATGGCTTTCAAATCATTTATCAGATAATCATATAGCACATTCACACATAATTGTGAAGCAACGTACAAGAACATATCACACACATCCAATAATTCACGCAATTTTCTGATTACACTGAGTGTGTAATTTCAGTTAAATCAATTAATTCAGCGTTGGAATGAGATGTTGTCTTCTACCTGGGTTAGTTTCCAATAAAAATATCTTGTCGTGAGGTACAGGAAACACACACCCAAATAAAAAAACGTATTGTTTTAATGCTAGAAGACTTATAAGGTTTAGAAGAGTTACTTCTTGGTCGTCGAGGAGTCGGAATCAGTAGCATTTTTGGCACTTGAGGAGCCGATGGTGGTTTTCTTCACTTTTCTGAGGGTCTCGAGCATTACTTTCATGAAGTTGTCCATTCTTGGTCGTCGAGGAGTCTGAATCAGCAGCATTTTTGGCACTTGAGAAGCCGGTGGTGGTTTTCTTCACTTTCCCGAGGGTCTCGAGCGTTGCCTTCGTGTAGTTGTCCACTACAACTTCTCTCTCTTCTCTTCTGATTCTTTCTTTCTCTTCGATCCTTCTTCGTTCATTTCTTTCTTCTCCTTCTTTTTGCCTTCTCAAGTCTTCTTCCATTTTTCTTCTTGCTTCGAGGCGCTGGATTCTTTCTTCTTGTTCCTTCAGTCACTCTGTTTCTTCTGCTAGTCTCTTCTCTTCCCCCTCTTTGATCGCAGCAAATAGACCGGCGGAAAAGGTCTCAAAGTTATCCTACAGAGTGGTGTGAAGCTCCTCCTTGGCCTCGATCACTTGGTTTCTTACTTCGGCTTGCACGAGCGGCACTATTTGCTCCTCAATGCTTCTTCTTACCATCGTATGAATGAATTGTTGGAGGTCCCTCTGATAAGTACTGGAGCTCAGGGGCTCAATTATCAGGAATGGGTGTTCTTCTGATAGCATGATTTGATTCTGGGAGGTAGGTATGTTTGACAATGGTAGCTAGTGCTTGAGATGAAGTGGTAGGTGGATCAACTTCTGCTGCTGTGATAGATTCATTCTCCTGAACTCTTTCCTCTTCAGCAGGGACAAGAGAATGAGGCCTAAAGGTATCCATTCTAGATGGGATATTTGCCAATATAGTCAGGATGCGCTCCTTAAACTCCAACATCTTTCTCCGATCCTCTTCTCTCTTACTTGCAGATTCTTCTTCTCCTAACTTTTCTTGCAGCTCCGTAGTTGTGGCCATCTGTCTTCTGGTTGCTGTAGATTTAAAGTGCTGAGTCAATGGTGGTGAGTCCTCAATAGTGTACTCAGATGGTGGCAATGAGTGATTTCCTGTGAGTGCTCTGTGCGCCTTAATCTTCTGTAGTCTGGCAGCGACTTGCTTTTCTGTGTACTGCCTTTTGGATGTCCGATCCATTCAATCATCTGCCCATTCCTCTTCACTTCGCTAGTAGTTGAGACCTACCATTACCATCATGATTGCACGGTCTTCGTAATGTAGTTCATGGGTGGCGTAGTCGAAAAATCTCTACCTCTAAAACTCTATCTTCAGCCATTCAAGATCAGAAGGACCGTCCATTAATTTTGCAGGATATGTGTTCTCGAACTCAGCAACAACTTGAGCCTTAATAAAGACACAAATGTCTTTCGCCCACGAGATGCGATCATCATTCTTCTCGTCCGTCACGGTGACAGGAGGACACCACTTAGCAATTCTTTTTGCTTTAAATTTCCTATCAGGTGGTCCTTCCATGGGCTTTCTTAACATTTCTCCTCTAAAGATAGATTCACCATCTGCAAGCATCAGACTCCCCATGGCATTTCCTGCATTCTCCTCATCAAGTACTAGGGATGGCACTGAATGATATACCTGATAATTTGATAGAGGTAGGAATTGGAATGCACCTCTGCCACAGCGACTCAATGGTGTTCTCAAGCACAGAGGTAGTATTTGCTTTTGAATTCCATCCTAGAATGGTAGAAGGATCTATTCCTAAGGCATAGAGATACTGTTCGTTTCATGCTCGCACGCTTGCAGTGAGGTTGGCTTGTAGTCTTGCTCGGGTTTGAACATCCAAAGAGGTAGTTGTTCCTTTCTCTATTGTTGTCTTCTCAGCAACGCTCTCGTCAGCATCTAACTTATCTGCTGTGGAATTAGATTACTTATCAGCTGTCTGTATAGCTACATCGGCGTTTGTTGTACTCTCATTTGTCATCATTTCAAGGTCAACAATCTCGTCTCCTGCTGCCTTGTCCTTCTTGTCTTCAGTAGGGATTTGGCTATCTTCTAGCACCAAATCGCTTTCAGCTAAAACTGTAACAATCTGACCTTCTCCATGCGCAGCCAGTTGTTCATCCTCAATTTCTTTTTCAACTACAAAACTACTTCCTCCTTGTGCAGCATTCTGAGAAACAACCTTTTCCAACAGTAACATCAGCACCTTCACTTCCCCCTTGCGCAGTGACGGGCTGAATAGTCAGAGTAGCAGAACTCCTTCCTCCCTGCGCAGGATTCTGATGCTTTAGTGATCCCTCGATTCTTCCGGGCACAACTTCTTGTGAATCCATGAATTCTCCTTTCCTCTGCTATTTGTTAACTCTGCATCAGTCATGGCATCTGAATTTATAATCGTTTCTTCAACATTGCTAACCTTAGCTTTGCCTTTTGCAGTTTGTGGCTTCTCGATGTCCTTCTTGGTGATGCGTCCAGGATTATCACCAACTTGAATCTTGGCATTTTGCTTATCATAGTTGGCTTGAACTACTCAAATCGAACATCCCTTTGTTCGAAGTCATCTTCAGCTTAGCTTTGTCATATTCTTTCTGTGTGCATGCCCTTTTCAGACCTTTCTCCTGTCTCATCTTGTACCATGCCTACTCCTCTTCAGAGAATTCTAGCTTTCTCTTTGCATCCTTGGAGACTGACTGAATAGGCACTGCATCTCTCTCCTTGGCGACATCAGGAATGGGTAGAGATGTGTCTACCACTGGCATGGTGACCTGAACTATCGATCCTTGAAAGCGATCATGCATTCCTCTTTTCTTAGTTTTCTCCTCCTCACCTACTGGCTTGCTCTTCTTCTGCCGAGGGCTTCTTTGCGAATGCCTCCTCTTTATAATAGTTGGGACAGGGGCCTGAGTGCACTACAAGAATTCAGATTAAAGACTACGCGGATTCCGCGTAGTGTATTATTCATTTTCGCGTAGTCTTTAAAGGTGTAGTCTATAGGATTTCGGTTATAGACTACGCGGGATGCCGCGTAGTCTATTTGAAGATAGACAACGCGTTGTTCCGCGTAGTCTATATGAATTTTTTGCGTAGTCTTTGACGGCGTAGTCTATAGTTCGCGATGATAGACTACGAGGCATTTCGCGTAGTCGATAAGGAGAAAGACTACGGAGCATCCCGCGTAGTCTATCTCCATATAAACTACGCGAAATATCGTGTAGTCTAATTCTGTATACACCATTATGGACTACGCTAATATCCGCGTAATCAATATTAAGATAGACGACGCAAAAACCCGCATAGCCGACCTGAGATAGACTATGCTAATTTTTGCGTAGTCTATATTTTTTAAGGTTTTTTTTATTAATTTATCAAATTTTAAATCCTGTAAATATGAACAATATAAATAAGAGGAACCAAAATATAAATTAAATTAAATTGAAACAGTAATGTATAACAGAAGTTACTCAACAGCAATCGCTGTTTGCAGTTTAGCAACAAAGTCCACGAATCTACTATAGGACCTATAAAGTTAAGGAAAAAGGATGTATGTAGACATTTACATCTTTGTTATCAAATAATACAGCGGTCATCAGTTGAGTTTGCCCTGCTTTATCAACATCAACCTCTGCTCCTTCCTCATTCAAGAATTCACACAACTTCATATTCCCAATGCTTGCTGCATGCATGTAATGAAGAGCATCCAAACTGCACAAAGTTATCATGCATCATTCGATCAAAATTTAACACTCAGATTAATATCACAATCCCCAAAAAATGCATTATCAAATAACTTATGAAAAATATAATCCCTCCAGGAAGTAACTTAAAGATGAAACATGTCTCCCTGCCTATAATGGTGTGGGGAAGAATCTCGCCACCTATGTTACATAGCCTAAATTCTCCCTTTCTTTCATTTCTCATTTTGTCATCACAAATCTAAGGTTTCAATAAAAACATCTAATTAATCAAGAAACATTAATGCATGTACATTTATAGGTGGATTTATTGCATATGCAATGGTAAAACCAAACCATAAATGGATTTGACTTATTATATTCAAGTTCAGACCACTTCTCACAATAGACACCCATACCGCACATAGCAGAAGACTTTCTTTTTGCAACCTTGCCAATTCTTGAGAGCCCTCTCCACTAACCACCCACGGTCAGCCAGTGAGTGAGTAAAACACAGATCAGCAGCTGGAACTCTCTCCCCTATTGCTCGGAAAAATTAAGTAAAGTATCATTACAAGAGCAAATGAGCTCATCCACATCCAAACGAATCTACTTCACTCACATACAAAACTTAAACTAACAATCAACTTCCATGAATTTGGAGTGGCTCTCGGCGCTGGATTTGTAAGTAAAAAAAAAATATGCATTACTAAAAAGTCAACAATAGGTTATCCAAAACTCAAATTTGACTCGTCAACCATGACAGGAAATCGAATAATTAAGCGAAGCAGTAAGAATGAGCAGGAAAACAGGGGTTTTGAGCAGAAATTAGAGTGTAAGGATTTATATTTTGGTTTTTTTTTTCAATCATTTCTATGTTGATGTGCAATGAGAATTGGTAATATTAATGATGAAACTATCTAAAATTAATGAATACTTGATCAAGCATAAAAAAAATTAACAGAGAGTGCTGGTTAACTAATCTTAGCCTCGTGGAAATCTAAGTAACTAAAATATAAATATATGAAACAACATCTCTAAATACAATTACAAAATAAGTGTACAGACAAAAAAAGTCGGTGCACATGTATTTCTGTTAATCCATATATGTTATTCACTACAGAAGGTCTTTTAAAGTGTTAAATATTATTAATTATTAGAATATATCTTGGATCAAAGACTAAACTATAATTAAAGAATTTTAATTAATCCTCGAAAAAATATATATGTTATCTTGGAGCAAACAACATCTCTAAATGCATTATACTAATTAAACCATCTTACCATCCTACTTCTTATTATGCTTTATACTTGTAAAACTTCTATGAATGAAACACTTTCCTATATACTCCCTCCGTCCCATTGAATTAGGCACGTATTCCTTTTCGGTCCGTCCCATTTATTAGATACGTTTCCTTATTTGGCAAAAAATTAATAAAATATAATCAAAATTAACTAATGATTATTAACAAAACATAATCTTAATCACTCCGCCTACATTTCTTGACTTTTTTAAGATTGTAATTAGTGATTATTTTATTAATATTTTTTGAATTAATCTTTCTTTAAACATTTATTTACTATTTGTCTTGGTTCATGTGCCACTCCATCCGTGTCTAATAATATAGGACGGAGGGAGTATTATAGGAAGATATCAAAGGCTAACAATTGATAATATATTAAATAGGTATTAATCTTTACTTTTGATTTTATTGAAAGATGGTTAATATTATTTTTTTTAAAATTGACAAGTTATGCATTTCAATTAAAAATAATAAACTAATAAAAAAATATTTTCATAAATTAAGCATAAGATCAAAGATATTTATACGGATTAATAAATATAATAAATTAACTAATCAATTATGGATTAACACATTAATGCAAATAACTTATTAGATGTTAAATACGAATTAATTTTAACATGTATTTTTTATGAATGGAGTTAGGGATCAAATGCAAATAATAAAGTGGGCCCTCTTTATTAATTAATCATTCCTTGTTCAACCCAGAACATAATTAATTAATAAAACATTGTTTTAACCTTCACCACGGTAACAATGTTGACTCGCTCTTTTATTACCACGTTATTAGGAACGGGTTGCATTAAACTAACATGATCCACATATTTAAGGTTTTAGACATTCATTAATTAATTTGGTTTATGACAATCAACCACAATTAATTAATATCTTATTTCCTGAATAATACCACTCACTCCTTTTCTCTTATGCTTGAACAAATCATTCAGTCTGCAGGACTTAGCATAAAGAACCTTGTGAGCTCATCAGGGAATGTCACCATCCTGAAACGGATATGCTTACCTATTACATCCAGCCTAAGCAGACCCCACACAAATTGCCAACACCCAAAATGCAGATATTAGAGTACATGTAAGACTCGCCACCCTAGCAAATCAAAGTGTGGTCAATTCATGTGTGCCCCTTATCCTTCAGTAAGGTTTAAGATCATAGGAAGTATGTTAGGGATCTGGCTCATTCATATGTCAATGAGAATGGCACATCCCACTATTGATCCCATCAATACATAAACATGTACCGACACATCAAGTAGCTAGGATAAGCCTACTTATGAACTGATGTGCCGCAACTTAAACCAACAGCCTATCCAGGGACTGTTTCAGCTGTGATACTGTTTATATCTCGCTAGGTCAAACGAACCATATGATCCTCTGTAATCTCCTACACACCATATGGTCATCCCTATCTACGAGATAAAAGGATATTGATCACTGCTATTTCTAACAGATTAATTATAGAAACAATGGCAAATAAATTTGTAAACCCTAAGGTTATCGATCCAGGGGAATTGTGTGGGGAAACTATCCTATGTACTAGCTATAATCCTAAGATTCATTGTTTGAGGAATCCAAAATCAGGGTTTTATAAAAGTAGAGAAAACAATGCAGAAAATTAAAGTAGTTTTGAAAACAAATTTAAAGGAACACAGATTCTAGGGAAGAATTCTTATTATGGATAACATGTAGGAATCAACTAATTTAACAGGTGGAATACTGCAACAATGCTATATTTCCTTATTTGGCAAATATAACCTAGATTACTAATTAGTGACTATCTCCGCTCGGTCTCAAAGTACACCAAATTAGTCAATCTGATGAGCAAATCAGTTCAATTCCTACAGTCTAGTACATCTGTTTGGATAGTGTAGATTGTATCATGCATTCCTATTCCCACTATTAATATTCACCTCTCGGTCCTTCTATCAATAGCTAAACATCTAAATTAATCGTCACCTCTCGGTCCTAGAATTAAATTAGAATTAGAAAATAAACACAGGAATCATGAACCTAATTAATTAATCCTAACATGCATCCACAATAATATCAACCCCTAGAACCCGCTAGGGTTTCTAGCCACTCATCGCAGATAGAAATCCAAAAGAAAACATATTAAATTGCATAAACATAAAGAACTTACAAGAAAATAAAAGGGTTTCGTGTTTCCCAAGTCTCCATACTCTCAAAATCAAATTGTAGAACGAAAATATGAAAAGGAATGATAGGGAATAATGGGGAATTCTGAAAAATCGAATTTACATAGGTATTTATAGTGGTGGATGTGTATCCTATCAAATCTAGGGCTAAAGATATGAATAAATCTGTTTTTCCTCGAATTTCTGCTCCAGCAGACAGCCTCGCGTCGATCGTGGCTGATCCACGTCGATCGACGTGGCTTCTTGGTCGGCGTCGATCGATGCTGATTGGCGTCTGTCGACGAAGCTTCTCGCCCCTTCTGCACGGTCTCACGGTTTTGGCCATAACTTTCTCTCCCGAACTCCAATTGACCTGATTCCAGTTGCGTTGGAGAGCTAACTCAAAGCATCGTCCATTGCCAAGTGCCAATAGCTCGAATTCCTCTTTTGGAAGAACTCTTCACTGCTACTCTTACACGTCACTGCTTCCGGAACGGATTTCTCGTGAACTTAGGCCTAAAACCCTGCAAAAACACCAAAATGCGCATAATACCACCTAATATAGACTCATGCATAGAATATATATATAAACTCAATAAAACTACATAAAATAGTAGAAAATAATATAGATAAGCGAGTAAAATAATGAGCTTATCAATATTATTGTTCGTTATACGTTCACATTTATCAGATAGCGAGAATTGTTGATGCAACACATAAATGAAGGCCAGTATACAAACACTTAATCATTTATGCTTTCTGTATACAATCCCAACAATCTCCCACTTATACTCAAAGCATAATACCATTACTTTTACAGAGTATTAAGTGTGTCTATTCAATCTAGCTATTACAAAATAGGACATAATATGTCCAGCCTCAGATCTTCAGTCCAAGAGCACGAACGTGTTCCTCATAGATCTTCAGAGGCAAGCCCATTGTAAATGGATCAGCTAGATTCTCTTTCGTATATATCTTTTGGATTTGCACATCGCCTCTTGCTACGATTTCTCGTATGATGTGGTACATCCTTTCTATGTGTTTTGAAGCCTTGTGAGACCTGGGTTCCTTCGAGTTTGCCACTGCATTAGCATTGTCAAAATATATTGTGATTGCTTTAGGCAAACTCGAAACAATATCCAGCTCTAGGAGGAAGTTCCGGAACCATACAGCTTCCTTTGAAGCTTCTGAAGCTGCTACATATTCAGCTTCCATGGTAGAGTCCGTGATACATTTCTATTTCGCACTCCTCCAAGATACAGCTCCTCCTCCCAAGGTAAACACATATCCAGAGGTCGATCTCTTCTCATCTTGATCCGCCTGGAAATCCGAATCTGTGTACCCAACAGGACACAAGTTCTCACTCTGATATACGAGACATAAGTCTTGTGTTTTCTTCAGATATTTGAGAATGTGTTTCATCGCATTCCAATGAGCCTGCCCGGGATTGGACTGATATCTTGCTGCCATACCAACAGCATAGCAGATATCTGGCCTCGTGCAAAGCATAGCATACATGATACTTCCCACTGCCGAAGCATATGGTACTATAGACATCTCATTCTTCTCCTTCTCTGTCACAGGACACTGTGACTTTGAAAGACGAATTCCATGACGATAAGGTAAAGGACCTCTCTTGGAATTTTCCATGCTAAAACGAGCCAACATAGTATCAATGTAAGCACCCTGAGATAAGCTCAACATCTTTTTCCTACGATTACGTAGGACTTTGATCCCAAGGATGTATCCAGCATTTCCCAGATCTTTCATTTGAAACTGCTCGGATAACCAACCTTTTATGCCTGATAACACCTCCACATTGACTCCAAATAGGAGAATGTCATCTACATAAAGTGCAAGAAAAACCACACTCCCACTGACACATAAACGGTACACACAACTTTTGTTTTCGCATTGTGCAAATCCATAGGATTTGATCACATCATCGAAACGCTTGTTCCATGACCTTGAAGCTTGCTAATGTCCATATAAGGACTTCTTGAGCTTCCAGACAAGATGCTCTTGATCATTCTGCACATATCCTTCTAGTTGTTGCGTGTAGATGTCACGACCTTCCTCAAGGTACCCGTTCAAGAACACGATTTTTACATCCATCTGCCAGATCTCAAGATCCATATGTGCTGCTTGGATAGAAGTATCCGAATGGATTTTAACATAGCAACTGGTGAGAAGGTTTCATCATAGTCAATACCTTCCTTTTGACTATAACCTTTCACCACCAGCCTGGCCTTAAACGTCGTTATGTTACCACTCGAATCCTTTTCTCTCTTGTATACCCACTTGATGCCTATGGCTCGAAAACCTTCTGGCAGCAAGGATTTCTGGTACACATCCATAGCTGTGATTGATTCTATTTCAGAATCCATGGCCTTACGCCACTGGTCAGCATCCTTATCTCTCATAGCTTCATCGTACGTCCATGGGTCGGTATCATTCGGTCTGTTTTCAGGGATTAAGTCCGAAGACTCTCCCACGAACATGTACCGCTCAGGTTGCCGAGGCAACCTCCCACTACGACGAGGCCTCTTTAATGTGTCTGTGTTTGGTGCATTCACTTGTGATTCACCAACTTGCACAGGCGGTCGTGCACATGGTTCCATACCTGAAACAGGTATGCTCAAGGTGCCATGGGGTTTTCCTGATGGATTTGAATTGTTTTCTTCAATTTTTTAAAGTAGAATTTTGCTCTTGGTCTTGTGGTTTCTTATGAATTCATCTTCCAGAAATCTTGCGTTGGTACTCACAACGACTTTCTGATCTTCTGGATCATAAAAAAAACTACCCTTTGTTTGCCTGGGATAGCCCACAAACAGCATTAACTTAGACCTTCCTTCTAATTTAGCAGCTTCCTTATTCAGCACGTATGCTGGACAACCCCAAACTTTTATCTTGAACAAAGTGGGCTTATGTCCATTCCAAAGTTCAACAGGAGTTTTAGGAACTGATTTGGAAGGTACTAAGTTAAGTAAGTACGCTGCTATTTCTGGTGCATGTCCCCAAAAAGAAATCGGTAAACTGGCATAGCTCATCATTGATCTAACCATTTCCAACAGAGTTCTGTTTCTTCTCTCTGCTACACCATTCTGCTGAGGGGTGCCAGATGCGGTCCACTGGGAAGTAATCCCTTGATCTGCCAGATACTGCAGAAACTCATTGCTGAGATATTCTCCACCACGATCAGATCGTAGTACCTTTATGGTCTTGTTTAATTTCTTCTCTACCTCAGCCTTAAACTCCTTGAATTTCTCAAGGCATTCAGACTTATAGTGAAGTAAATAAATATATCCATATCTGGAGTAGTCATCTATGAAGGTGACAAAGTATTTGTGCCCACCACGGGCTTGTGTTGACATAGGTCCACACAGATCAGAGTGGATGAGGCCCAACACATCATTTGCTCGAGACTCAGTTGCCTTGAAAGGTTTGGTCGTCATCTTCCCCTCTATACAAGATTCACAAACTCTATGTGGAACTACCTGGATTGGATCCAAAATTCCACAATCAACGAGTTTCTTGATTCTCTTAAGATTGATGTGACCTAGTCTCAAGTGCCAAAGATATGTTATATCCTCACTTGAAGAAAACTTTCTTTTACGTTGGTTAGACAAATTATATGCCTCTTTCACTATAGGTTTGTTTGAACATGTAATAACATAAAGAGAATCTTTCAGTGACCCATGACAGATAACAACGTTATTTCTCATGATAGAAACATCTCTACCAAAAATAACAGAAAATCCATCATCAATAAGTTTGGAAACTGAAATCAAGTTTCGCCGAAAAGACGGCACAAACAAAACATCTCTTAGTGTTAAAACATTATTCTTAAAATATAAAGTAACATCTCCAATTGCTGCAGCAGAGACTCTAGCAGCGTTTCCCATGGAGATGGTAACCTCACCATCTTCAAGCTCTCTAGTCAGCTCGAACCCCTGCATGGAGTAACAAACATGATCAGTAGCTCCAGTGTCCACTATCCATGAATGGATAGAAACTGATGCTAAACATGTTTCAATGACTAGTGCAGAAGATGACGTACCTTGTCCCTTGGTGACAAACACCGGACAATTTACTTTACAGTGACCTTTCCTTTTACAAGTAGTACAAACTTTTCTCTTGTAAACTCTGCCTCCAAATCTTTCCATAGGAACATCGCTAGTCGATTCCTTCATGCTCACATCCTCTACACTCGAAAGTGGAAGTGATAGTCAAGCACAACAGCAGACAAGGAGTCATTGATCTGTTGAGCAGCCTCCAAGAAACTGATCAACTGATCCAGAGTGAACACCTTGTCTTCGACTATGGAAGTGAAGTCATAATAAGATTCTGGAAGGGAGTCGTATATGACATCAGTGAATCACTGATCATTCATATTTCCACCATTTAAGATATAGAATCTTCTGAGGTGATCCATGTGCAGCACATGCTCCCTAACATTACCACCTTGTGCCAACTTACAGTTCACAATTCTCATTATGAACTCGGCACTGGCAGTCTGTCCAAGCCTACCAAAGTCATAATCAGGTCTCTCCAAATCTCAATAGCCTCAGTACAATACTGATACTTGAGCTGAAGCTCCTCAATCATGGATGATCTGAGCATTGATAAAAGCTTATCGTTGTTCGTCATCCATTTTTCAAAAGAGCTCCTAGAGGAACGTGAGGACTCAACTGGAGGTACAACTGGACAAGGCACAAGTAACACAAAAATAGTCTGTGTGGCAAACATGCATCGCTCCATGAGCCATTTCCATTCCAGGAAATTAGAACCCTTCAAGGGATTTTGTGCCAAAATACGAATAATGATAGACATATCTGAAAATGAATAAATAAATAAATTAAGAACATACAACAGAACAATTGATACAAATATGCATAGTAACCTTTAGATAAAAACAATACAATTTGTTTCCTCCAATTGCCCAAGCTAATTCACCGCAAGCTACTTGAGTAGACGTTTACGGCAAACGCTCAACCAGACCAAAATGATCCTTTAATTTCTTAACATGCTAGGTATCTTAAGCAAAAGAAATTAATATTGGAGATCCCAAGACCATGTTCACCTATCCGGAGCAGGGACATCATTCATGAGTTATACTCTAGGCAACATCTAAGCCAAAATAACCACAAGCCTAACTCCAGACATTAAGAGGCGATTCGACATACGTACTAGACCCATGCGTCCTGCCCTTAACATCCTTTATTATCCCACTTAGATTAATTTTAGAGATGAGTGAAAGTTGTCTCAACGCAAGCTGCCGCAGCAAACGTTTGCTCAGAGGCTCCCACTTCTCATCTTAAAATAAGTGTTTTATCTGGAAACCTCATCGCATTGGAACTGGTGAGGGACCTCTAACGCAAGCTACCCAAGCAGACGTTTACGCTTCAAGATGCCCCACTTCCAATGAGAGGTCGTATTTGTGGAGTTCTAATGATCTTGGTTAGAAAAGAACCAAAATCCAGCTTAGTATTTTAATTCTAAAGGTTTCATGCGCACACATTATTTTATGTTTCCATAAATTACGTCAACCCAAAATTCCATCATAAATTAATATGAATCCGAAATTTATAGACATAATTTAAAACATAAAATAAATCACATAAGACATGCTCAAAATTTTAAATAATTGCAACATGCTTATTAAAGTAAATAATTAAAGCAAATAGGCATGCTTTCCTATTATTTACTAGTGCGCACATAATAAATCACATCATACGAGAAATAATTAAATAAACAAATAAAATTTCTCGTGGCCCCTCAGATGCGATTACAACTGAAAAATAATTAAATCTAATCTATTACAAGATTTATTTTTCAGTACAGATCTTCAAACTGGGCCTCTGTTGGACTTGAAATCTGATTTGAACTGATACAACAACAATTGGGCTTCCAAATTAGGGTTTGGAAACCCTAGATGCAGCACCAGCCGCCACCCCATAGCAGCCCGCTGGCGACGCCTTTTCGGCCGCCGCCTGCGGCCGGAACTCACGTCAGCCTTCGCTCAGAGCACCTCCACCGTTAGCCCGCTCACCGGAGTAGCCGCAGATGCCAGCGAGGATGCCCAGAGGCCGCGGGATGCACAGCCCTACAGCGCGCAGCCGCGCGCGCGGCCTGCCTCGCCACCTGCGTCGTCACCGGCAGCAGCCACGCAGGGCAGAGCCAGCACTGTCGGCCGAGCGTGCAACCCGGCTGCACCCGACCCTGCACCTGCTCGCGACCTCCGTCTCACGCAAAGGGGAGACAGACGCGGCCCAGCCATTGGGTCGAAACCCTACCGCCGCCACCCGTCCCAGTCGCCATCGCCGGTCACGATGCAGCAGTCATCGTTGCTCGCCGGACGCACGCAGCAATGTGAAGAGAACTGGGCGTGGCTCAGCCGCACGATGAAACTAGGGTTCCGCCGCGCCGCCGCCACCCACGCACGCTGCAGCCTGCAGCGTTGTCCCCTACCGTCGCCGCCGGCGGGTGCGCCTGGCTGTCATGTTGATTCTCTGTTTCTCGTTCTTCTTCTGGATCTCAGTTTTACAGATTTGAATAATAAAAAATACAAAAATTACAGATCTACAATCTATTACATTTTTTGCCTATCAAATCTTACCACGGATTTTCTCGTGGTAAAAACAGATCCAAAAACGAGAAGGCCACGAGAACAAAATCATCCACAACAATTTAAATTTATCCATGAACATACACATTTATTTAATTAAATTTATCAAGGATAGAGCCTAAGAACTGGAACCTGGCTCTGATACCAATTGTAGGATTCGAGTCTACGGCCAACAACATGAGTTGTTATTTAATTCGTAGGACCGTTCTTAGGTTATCAAGAACAAATTCAATTAAATAAACCATGTGAATCCTATGCATGCTCCTACAAACTTAATTGCATAGGATGGATTAAGGAAAATACCTTTCTTCAATCGTTTGATCTACAGATCTAGATCGGAGGATGAACGATGAAGTTAGATCTGATGCGGAATGGAACTCTTCTTTGATTGTGTTCCTACAGATCTGATCTTCTGATCTGTTCCCTTGCTCCTTGGAAATCTGGTGAGGATTATCCACCAAGTTGAATCAGAAAGCCGGAGGATTTGATCAGAATAAATCCCTCCTTCTGATCGCCCAATCTTGCCCTCTCTCTCTCTCAATATTCTAATTGAATATTAATTGTATAATGTATTGTGTACTACATCTGATCTGAGATGGAAAGACTATTTATAGTGTTAGGGCTTTGAGACACCCTAACCCTAATGGGCTTGAGCAGTGTGTGGGCCAGACCAGGGATCAAATGCAAATAATAAAGTGGGCCCTCTTTATTAATTAATCTTTCCTTGTTCAGCCCAGAACATAATTAATTAATAAAACATTGTTTTAACCTTCACCATGGTAACAATGTTAACTCGCCCATTTATTACCACGTTATTAGGAACGGGTTTCATTAAACTAACATGATCCACATATTTAAGGTTTTAGACATTCATTAATTAATTTTGTTTATGACAATCAACCACAATTAATTAATATCTTATTTCCTGATTAATACCACTCACTCCTTTTCTCTTATGCTTGAACAAATCATTCAGCCTGCCGGATGATATGTGTGTAATTTGCATGATTTTTGGGATGTGAATTGAATGAATTGGTGAGAATTTGGTACACAAATCACACACATATCTCTTCTTTTCTTGGTTTTCCTTCACTTGGTGTTTTGGAGTTGTTTTGTGTGTGCAGGATGTGAAAAGGGTGAAAAAATGCGAGTTTTGGAGCTAAATTGAGGCCAAGGGCGAAGCACATCCCGTTAGGGACACACACCTCCCGTTCGGGACAAGAAAGAAAGAAATTGTTGAAAAGTCGAAGCCGGTCCCGCTCGGGACGGCTTGGTCCCGCTCGGGACCGATGCTCGGGAGGCACCAGTGCGTTCGGGATACGTCATATAGGCGTGAATTCGAGAGAGGATGCGAGAAGTCGTAGCAGATCCCGCTCGGGACCGTATCGTCCCGCTCGGGACGGATCGGGTTTTCTCGGCGAATATTTTTCTCCTCCCGCTCGGGATGGAGTTTATCAAAGGGGGATCCCGCGCGGGATGGAATAACTGAAGCTGCGGGTTTCACACCTATAAAAGGCCAAAGAATTCCACATTTGGAGGGTTCGACTTTTGAAAACCCTAGAGAGACTAAGGCACAATCAGAGGCGATTTTCACTTCCGGAAAGCTGGAAATTGAAGGTGGAAGGAAGGATTCGAAGCGAGATTGAAGATTCATCATTAATTCCTATGCTTCTTTATTCTACTTTCTCTTCTATGTTCTACTTTATGGTTTTGATGAATTCATTTAGAATTATGAGTAGCTAAACTCATTGTTGAGGATTTGGATGTGATTGGGATTATTTGAATATTGTTGGATTTGGATTATTGAAGTTTTTCAAGGTTTTGATTATTATTGTGGATTCAATTTGTGTTCCTTTCATGATTGATCACCATGTGTTGGAAAGTATGCCTCAATGAATTAACTTGATAGGTTTGTGCATTAGAGGGGATTGCAATAATAATTAGGTATTATTTCACTTAGAAGATAGGTGAATTGGTATCTAGGTCAATGAGTTAATGTGCTTTTGGGAGTTAATTGAGATTAATACACCTAGACTTAGGTTGAGATTTCAATTAGTCAACGGTTATTGCACCGGTACTAAGGGTAGTAACTAGAATTTGATGAATCGACCCATGCTATCTATTGAATCTGGTTCGTGTGAGTGACAAGTCCAAACATATTCATAATCTACTCCCAATCCATCCTATATTCCTCAACCGTTCTCCTTTGGAATTTACTTAGTCGAATTGGAGTTTGTTTAATTGTTTTAATCGTTAATTGCATGTTAGATAGTTGGAATTTGATATTCAAAGTATTTTATCGCATCTAGATATTAGGTTTCAAAATCATACTTTTACTTAAATAACGGGCGAATTGAGTCTTCGTGTTCGATAATTTTTACTTGATAAAAAATACTGCAATCAAGTTTTGGCGTCGTTGTCGGGGACTCAAATTGTAGGTCGTTGTTTGATATTAGGAGATTTAAAAGCTTGGTAGTCTAGATTTATTTCATTGTTACTAAATTGAAGTTCTTGTTGGTGCAGGTTGTGCATGATTACAAGAGCCAGGGCAAGGAAAATACAAGAACAGGTAGAGCAGGTAGTCGTGAAAGAAGATATGGGTGACGATATTCCAGGGAACGACAGACAGTTGATTGAGGATCTACAGAGGCAACTGGAAGAAGTCCGGAACCAAGTGAACAATCAGGGCGGACGTGAGCGAAGAGAGGAGAGGAGAAATCCTCTCAACAATCTGTTCCGACCCCAGAGAGGAGAATCTACTGAGGGATTCAATGTGCGAACGGACGCTACTCACTTCGAGATCAAACCGCAGCTCGCCCAAATGGTTCAAAGAAATCAGTTCGGGGGAAGGCCTAGCGAAGATCCGAATAGTCATATCACAAAGTTTCTGGAGGTAGCAGACATGATAAAGATCAACCAAGTCCCTCAGGAACAAATCAGAATGTATCTATTTTCCTTCTCCCTGACAGACAAGGCCAATGACTGGTTGATAGGACTGAATAAAGCGGAGATACGCACATGGGAAGATTTGAAAGAGAAGTTTTTGCTGAAGTATTTTCCGCCAGGCCTGACGCTTAAAAGGAAAGCAGAAATTCAGGCATTCAGCCAAGAATATGACGAGCCACTCTACATGGCATGGGATAGATTCTGCGAGCTTATAAGGAGATGTCCAAAACATGGGATGTCTAATGCACAAATTATCTGCCAATTTTATGCCGGAGTGGAGAATGAGACACAGTTGCGGCTGGACAATATTGCTGGAGGAGACTTTCTCGATATGGAGGAAGATGAGGCCACTAAGGCCATAGAGAAGCTGGCTGAAAACAGTTTCAAATGGCCGAAGGAAAGAAGGGAATACAAACTTGTGAAGAGTGTGGCTGATTTAAAGGATCAGGAAGAGATGAAAGAAAAAATGGCCTCAATGGAAACAAAGATGGATCTACTTCTTTTGGATAGAACTCAACAGCAGCAGCAGCAGATGGGGAATTTCGCAAGAGGAGGAACTTATATTCTGAATCAGTACGGTGAAATAGCACAAGTGGAAGCCCAGCCAGTAGATGATGTGAACTATATTGGCAGAGGAAATTATGGGAACTACCGAAGGCCGTACTATCAGAATGATAATCCTCAGTATCACTCAAACTTTCGGTACCCTCAGAACCAGTCTTATGGGAATTAGAACAGTGCCATGAATCCACCTCCCGAATTTGAGCAGAGAGGTGAAGGCTCGAATCAAGGAAATGGGGGTGACAATCTGCGGAGGCAGTATGGGCAGCAAGACAGAAGAGGACAGAGTTCCAGGGAAGAGGAATTTGAGAAGAGATTTGATAAGTATGACAGCATACTGACAGAGATGCAGAATCAAATCTCTACCATTGCCAAGCATGTGAGTGGGAAACACCAACAGGGACAGTTTCCCAGCGACACTGAGTCCAATCCAAAGAAGAACTGCAGCGCCATTACCACCCGAAGTGGTAAAGCATATGATGGGCCCAGTAACCCCACAGGGGGTGATGATGGACAGGAGCACCAAGATGAAGGTCCTGAAGAGGAGGATGTTGAACCTGAAGTGACTCCCCCGCTAGTCAAAACACAAAAGGGGAGCACTTCTGGAGAAATCGTCAAAGGTAGCAACATACCCTTTCCTCAAAGATTGGCGAAGAATAAGATGAGCAAGCAGTTCGCAAGGTTCCTTGAACATTTGAAGAAAGTGCAGATAAATCTGCCACTTCTAGAAGTGCTGCAGGATATTCCAGGATATGCTAAATTCCTGAAGGAATCAGTGACCCAGCGGAAGAGATTTGGGGAATTCGAGACTGTGAAATTATTTGAGGAGTGCAGCGCTGTGATTCAGAAAAAGATGCCTATTAAGAGGCAAGATCCGGGGAGCTTTACTATCCCCTGTGTTATTGGGGGGTTGGAGATTGGTCATGCCTTATGTGACTCTGGCGCGAGCATTAATCTGATGCCGCTGACTATCTTCAACAGATTGCAAATCGGAGAGATCAAACCAACCACTATTACTCTCCAAATGGCTGATCGCTCTCTTTCACAGCCAAAGGGGATAGTGGAGGATGTCCTGGTGCAAGTCAAGGAGTTCATCTTTCCAGCAGACTTTGTTGTGCTGGATATGGAGGAAGACAAGAATGTGCCCTTAATTCTTGGGAGACCATTCTTACGAACAGGAGGAGCCTTGATCGATGTGAGAGATGGAGAGTTGACTTTTCGGTTCAATGACCAGAGGGTGACATTCTCGATTTCCGATGCGATGAAGAAGCACGAGGATAGGTATGATGAGTGCAACAGTGTTGAGGTAGTATCTCTTCCTTGTTCTTTTGATTCTGATAAGAAAGATGCCTTAGAGGAAGTTATTCATGATTCTTTGCACTCTAACTTTGACTTTGATGAGTTGTATGAGGTTTTTGATGAGTTGTTAGAGATGGTGGACACATTGGAGAAGGCACCGGAGGTCAGGCCAAAGCAAGACGTGAAATTTCTGGAGTTGCGGACCAAGGAAGAGGAATTGGAAGCGAAGCTGAAGAAAGAACAAAGAAAGAATGAAGCTCCTGCGGTGGAGCTCAAAGAATTGCCAGACACTTTAAGATATGTCTTCCTGGGAGAGAAGGACACGTATCCAGTGATCGTGAATTCAGCACTGTCTGAAACAGAAGTTGAAAAGCTGAAGAGAGTTCTGAGGATGCACAGAGCCGCGATAGGGTGGCAGGTTTCCGACATAAGGGGGATCAGCCCGTCGATTGTGATGCATAAGATCATTTTGGAGGAAGGAAGCAAGCCAAAAAGACAACCTCAGAGAAGACTGAACCCGAAGATGCAAGAGGTTGTGAAGAAGGAGGTGCTGAAATTGTTGGACAACAACATCATTTATGCTCCGAGTGACAGCGAGTGGGTCAGCCCAACTCACATGGTTCCGAAGAAAGGAGGTTTTGAGAAAGTCATCAAGCCTGGAGGAGAAGAAGTGATCGAGAGACCAACCACTGGATGGCGTTTCTGCATTGATTACAGGGCCTTAAATAATGCAACTCGTAAGGATCACTTTCCCTTACCTTTTATTGACCAAATGCTTGACCGTCTTGCAGGAAAATCGCATTACTGCTTCTTGGACGGATACTCTGGATATAATCAGATCATGGTGGCTCCTGAAGACCAACACAAGACAGCCTTTACTTGCCCCTACGGGATTTTCGCATACAGAAGAATGCCCTTTGGGCTGTGCAATGCGCCAGCCACTTTTCAAAGGTGCATGATGTCCATATTTCATGGTTTAATTGAAAATGTTATGGAGGTATTTATGGACGATTTTTCTATTTTTGGTTTGTCTTTTGATGATTGTTTGGTTAATCTGAAAACTGTTTTGCAAAGGTGTGAGGAAACTAACTTAGTGCTAAACTGGGAAAAATGTCACTTTATGGTTAGAGAAGGCATAGTGTTAGGACATAAGGTGTCAAGTAGGGGAATAGAGGTTGATAAGGCTAAGATTGTCGCTATTGAACAGCTTCCCTTACCTAAGACAGTGAAAGGAGTTAGGAGTTTCTTAGGACACGCTGGCTTTTATAGGAGGTTTATTCAAGACTTTTCTAAGATAACTAAGCCTTTATGTAGTTTATTAGAAAAAGACATTGCCTTTGATTTCAGTGAGGAGTGTGTGAAGGCCTTTGAGAGATTGAAGAGAGCGTTAGTGTCGGCTCCTGTGTTAGTGACTCCTGACTGGGAGGAGGATTTTATTCTGATGTGTGATGCTAGTGACTCTGCTGTGGGGGTAGCTCTAGGCCAGGTTAGAGATAAGATCTTTAGAGTTATTGCCTATGCTAGCAAAACATTAAATCCTGCTCAAATTAATTATACTGTGACTGAGAAAGAGTTGCTGGCGGTTGTCTATGCTTATGATAAATTTCGCCCTTATTTGATTGGAGCAAAGTCTATTGTCTATACTGATCATGCTGCGATTAGATATCTGTTTGCTAAGACTGACTCGAAACCTAGGCTGCTGAGATGGATTTTGCTTTTACAAGAATTTGATATGGAAATTCGGGATAAAAAGGGTTGTGAAAATGTGATTGCAGACCATCTATCTAGGTTAGAGAATCCGGTCGAGGGTGACAATCAGGCTAGTTTGATTAAGGAGGATTTTCCAGATGAGATGATTATGACTGTGACAACTTCTACTGTTCCGTGGTATGCGGATTTTTGCAATTTTTTGGTTGCAGGTATCCTACCTCCTGATGCAGAGCCCTATCAGAGGAAGAAGTTTCTAAAGGAGGCGAAATACTACTACTGGGAAGAACCGTACCTGTTTCGCAGGTGTGCTGACGGTATCATCCGCAGGTGTGTCCATCAAAGCGATTGGAGGAAGATCATGGAGGAATGCCACCATTCAGTAAGCGGAGGTCATTTCGGTGCAAACCGAACAGCTCGGAAGGTACTTTCTTGTGGTTTTTACTGGCCTTCAATTTTTAAAGATTGTATTTCTATGGTGAGAGCTTGCGAGAGATGTCAGAAAATGGGGAGTATAACTCGGAGGGATGAGATGCCACAGAAAATCTTTATTGAAGTCAATATATTCGACGTGTGGGGCATAGACTTTATGGGTCCTTTTCCATCTTCATTCGGGTTCAAATATATTCTCCTTGCTGTGGACTATGTGTCTCGATGGGTTGAGGCCATACCCACAGTTACTAATGACTCGCAAGTTGTGCATAAGTTTTTGCAGGCATTAGTTGCTCGATTCGGCATTCCCAGGGCCTTGGTGAGCGATGGGGGCAGTCACTTCTGCAACAAGCTCATGGACAAACTGCTGGCAAGATACGGGGTGCGACAAAGAGTGACAACTGCATATCATCCGCAAGCCAATGGACAAGCTGAATTGGCTAATAAAGAGATCAAGCAAGTGCTGGAGAAGACGGTGGTCAACCGGAAGGACTGGAGTAAGAGATTAGATGACGCCCTTTGGGCCTACCGGACAGCTTTCAAGACACCAATCGGCATGTCTCCATACCAACTGGTCTACGGCAAGTCTTGCCACCTTCCAGTTGAGGTCGAGCATAAGGCGTTCTGGGCAATTAAGACTTTGCATCTTGATTTCCTGAAAGCTCAAGGGGAGAGGATACAGAAGCTGAACGAGCTCGAGGAATGGAGACATGAGGCTTATGAGAGCACGAAGTTGTGCAAGGAGAGAGCAAAACGGTTCCATGACCGTCAGATTCGAGTAAAGAACTTCTACAAAGGTGACCTTGTTCTTTATTTTAATTCTCGTTAAAATTATTTCCGGGTAAGTTCCGCTCTCGTTGGACAGGACCATACAAGGTGCACGAAGTATTCGAGAACGGGACTCTGAACTTGGAAACTGAAGATGGCCACCTCTTCAAGGTCAATGGGCACCAGGTCAAAAGGTTTCACACTTCCGAGCCACCACGGACTGTGAATGAGATCTCACTCGCGTGATGGTAAGTGGGTAAGTTCGTCGAGCTCCCGACGTTAAATGCAGCGCTTCTTGGGAGGCAATCCAAGTTCGATTCACTTATCTTGTTTTGTTACTAGATTAGCATGCGTTTTCTCTCATTTCGTTTTGCATTGTATCATGTTTGGGGGAACTCTAAGTTACTAATGATAGTTGGAAGTTGTTTGGAGTGTTGCAGGAGGAAAATACTTCATTTTTGAGAAAAACTACGCGTTAGGCCGTGCTAAATTCCGCGCGGGACAACGTTGTCCCGTTCGGGACGAACAAAATTCAAACAATTAAGGCTGGCCGAACCACATTCCGAGCGGGATCTCCACGTCCCATTCGGGACGCGTAACCTGGGGCAGATTTTGACGTAACCCGAGCGGGAGAGGCTCTGGATGGATTTTGAAATTTTGGGCACATCACCGTGAGGAATCCCGAGCGGGAGCCTTTGGTTCCGTTCGGGACCGGTCTAATTTAAGCACTGAACCGTGCCGGTCAAGCCGTCCCGAACGGGATAGGGCTGTCCCGTTCGGGACCAAACGCGTGCTTTAAATAGGGGAGCCGCGCGGGATTAGAATGTTTCACCCCTCTTTCTCTCCTTGCGAACGGTAAACCAAATTTCTTCATTCTTCCCTTCGATTTCCGGCGACATAAGGTAATCTCTACCCCTTTTCATGTTTATTTCATCTTTGTTCCATGTTTTTGTTCGATTGATTGAAGTATTGTTGATTAAATTGGGGGATTATGGATAATTGAAATTTCACCCTAGGGTTTTGAAGTTATGCATGGTAGGTGTTTGTTAGAATGTCCCAAAGCATGGGTGCGATTTTTTGCCAATTTTTATTGCGATTTTTGGCATATTCCTTGATCTTGACTGTGATTTACGATGGATTTTTGTGAAATTGGGGATTATTGATGTCACTTGCAATATATGGGCTTGATTTACATTGTTGAACTTCGAATGTACTCATGTGAATGTTAGGTCATCAATTTTGCTATAATGATTCGTTACGAACATGAATTATGGTGAAATCTTGGTGCTTGGGTGATTCATGGAATGTGTAGGATATTGATTTTTCTTTTGTTTACCCTTTTGTAGAGAATATGGCACCCCGACGCCCAACAAACTTCACCGATGATGAGTACAAGGCGCTCAAGGCCTTGAGCAAGAGTGTTGTGCACAGCTCCAAATACCCTTGCATGACGACGATGGCTTCATTAGGCATCAAGGATGATGTCGTGACTCTCTTGAAGAACATCGGTTGGGAATCCCTACTCACCCAAAAGTGGCCAGCTTTTGAGGAACAAACAAAGGAGTTTCTAGCTTCCGTGTCTGTGCGGAAGAGCACCGGCAGCTTGCCGAGCCACCTCACCTTTAAGATGGACGGTCAGAGCTATACCTTGCAGCGCAAAGAATTGGATGCCATTTATGGGTGTGCGGAGGACGCGAATTATATCCCCGAGGGGGATTTCCTTGCCAAGGACTTCTGGCAACTTATCTCGGGAGAGACTGTCTTGGGAACTATTCGGATGAAGTTGGTGAAAGGCCCTCTTATCAG
>JAPKLW010000927.1:278022-304850 GCA_026898455.1 Plectranthus barbatus | reverse complement strand
CTCTTCTTCTTCCTCTTCTTCAGCAGTAGCGATCCGGTTGCACTCCCCTTTCCTCTTGTTCTTGTCAATGCAGAAGGTTATCGATTCTTCATTCCCTCTCAAGGTAATTTCTCCCTTCTTGCAGTCGATCAGGACACCAGCTGTGTCGAGGAACTCTCTTCCCAGGATCATTGGAGTGTTGGAATCTTCCTTCATGTCGTGGATTACGAAATCTGCAGGGAAGATCAAGTGACCAACACGGATAAGAACATCCTCAACAATACCTTTGGGCTTGGACACAGATCGGTCCGCCATTTGGAGGGCAATTGTGGTAGCTCTCATCTCTCCAATTTGCAGCTTCTTGTAAATGGACCAGGGCATCAGGTTGATGCTCGCCCCGGTATCACAAAGCACATTCTGGAACTCTTTGCCTCCGATCTCGACAGGTATCGAGAAGCATCCTGGGTCTGATCTCTTGATCGGGATTTGCTTCTGTAGGAGTAGGCTGCATTCCTCATGGATCTTTACAGTTTCATTCTCGATGAACTGCTTCTTCTCGCTCATCAGCCTCCTTAGGAACTTCATGTATCCTGGTATCTCCCTGAGAGCTTCAACAAGTGGAATGTTAATATTCACCTTTTTTAGATTTTCAACAAAATTAGTGAATTTAGAATCCTCCCTTTTCTTTGCAAATCTCTGTGGGAAGGGCATAGGAGGCACTGGATCAGCTTTTCTTCCTTCTTTCTCCTTCTCTTTCTCGCCCTGCGTGGCCTTCTGTTTCGACCGAGATGCGTCGATCTCGGCCGTCCTGCTCTGCTTCTGCCCTGGCCGTGTTTGGCTTGTCTCGGCTGGGCTGGGCTGCTCTGTCTCGGCCGTTTCACACTCTGCCTCGGCCGGGCTACTTTCCTCGGCCTCGACCGGGATGGTGGTCATCTCGGCCGAGACAGAGCGGTCTTCCGCGGAATTTTCTTTCTCTGCTTCCTTTTCTCCTTCTTCCGGGTTGCTCGGGCCTTTATATCTCCTTCCAGATCAAAGCGAGATGGCATTGACAGACTTTTCCCTTACTGGATTCTTTTCCGTCATACTCGGAAGTTGCCCCGGCTTGTGCTGATTCCCCAAGGTGTTGGAAATCTGACTCAATTGGACGTCCATCATCTCCAAATGCTTTGTCATTACTTGCATGTGATTGGCCATCCCTTTGACTTCGTTCTCCACCTTGCCAAATCGATTGTCCGAGCTCTTTATGAATTTCTCCAATGTTTCTTCCAGCACGGACTTCTTTCTTTCCACAATTTTGCCTCCGGTACCTACATCAAAACCAGGAGGAGGGTGCTCTGCAGCAGTGGGGTTAGCATAAGAGAAACCAGGGTGAGATCGCCCATGGTTATAGTGATACCCCTGATTACCGCGGTAGTTATTGTGATAACCACCGCCTATGTAGTTTACCTCCGAACTTCCAGCTCCAGATGAACTGCTTGTTCCTCGATTGATGTAATCAGCCTCCACCGGTACAATTGCCATGCTCTGCTCAGTAGGATTGGCAGCAACCTTTGTGGTCCCCAGCTTCTCAATTTCCTCTCGGAGTTTCTTCACCTCCGCGACCACATCGAACTCTGGCTTGGCTTCCACGGCTTTGACTGGTACCATCTGTCTCTCGGTCGGCCATTGGTGGCTGTTCAGTGCCATGTCTGCTAGTAACCTCATGCTTTCTGTTCCGCTCTTCTTCATCAGTACCCCACCAGAAGATGCATCCACTAACTGCTTCATGTGCGGAGTCAGGCCTTCGTAGAAGTGACAGACCTGCATTTCAAGGTCAATTCCATGCCCAGGGCAGAGTCTCAGCAGCTCCTTATATCTCTTCCAGGCTTCATGCAGGGATTCATCGTACAGCTGCTTGAATGTGGTGATGGCAGCCTTCCTTTTCAGCAGTAGGCTCGGCGGGAAGTAGTTGGTGAGGAATGCAGCTCGCAGCTCCTCCCATGTCCCGATTTGGCTTTTGTCAAGCCCAGCAAACCAAGACCTTGCCTCGTCTCTGAGTGAGAACGAGAACAGCCTCATCCTGATGGTGTCTTGGGGGACTCCATTCTGCTTTATCGTGTCGCACACCTCTATGAATTGGCTGAGGTGGGCATACGGATCCTCTACGGCTCTCCCCCCAAACTGGTTCAGCTGCACCATCTGTATCAGCCCTGTGCGCAGCTCGAAGTTGTTGGCATTGATGCCAACCCTGAATCCTGCCTCTTCCTGCTGTGGTACAAATCGGTCTAGAATAGACCTTTGTGGCACTATGACTTGCCTTTCATTCAGTTCCGCCAGTCTTGCGGCTTGCTCGGCTTGGGTAGCTTGGGCTGCAAGAAGTTGCGCCCTCAGTTGTTGCACCTCATTCACGAATTGCCTCTGCTCTTCTGGTGTCATGTTTTGCAGTGGGGCTTCCGGATTTTCTGCCATCTCAAAGTTCAGCTTCTTTCCCTTCTTTCTGTTGGTCCTGCAGACTGCTTCGATTTCTGGTATAAAAGGTTCTAGTGCCTTTCCTTTATTCCTTGTGTTCATGCACCTGCACAGTAAACGAGAAAGAAATCAGGCTGTCCCGGCCGTGTTAGATGCTATCTCGGCCGGGATGGAAAAATTCGTCTCGGCCGATATGTGACTCAATTCGACCGAGATGGAGAGATCGTCTCGACCGTGGTGGGACTCACCTCGGCCGAGACAGACGCGACTCTGAAAACTCACGCACGCGAAAAACAACTGAACTGACTCCAAAAATAGAGAAAAATAAACTCGAAAATAAAAAGTAAAAATTCAGAAAATACAACCCAATCCAGAAGTTCTTCAATCTTTCCAGTAACGACTCGCCGTCTGACTCTCCCCGGCAACGGCGCCAATTTGATAACTGTAGAAACAGTAGCAAATAAATTTGTAAAACCCTAAGGTTGTCGAACCCACAGGGATAGTGCTACGAAGGGATTCATGTACTAGAGATGGTTTTCAGAACTCTTGTTTGGGCAAATCAATTAAAAAGGGTTTTGGGTTTTCAAAACAATTAATTTAAAGAAAGAAATTCAAATATGAAAAAGCACAGATTCTAGGGAAATCTACCAATCTGATCAACATGCAAGAAATAAATATTCAAACCCAGAAAAGATATTTTTGGTGGAAAATCTGTTAATGTGGAATTAATTCCTTGGTCGGGCAATTAAATCCTAAATTACTAACTAGTGGTTATCTCCTCTCGGTCTCAAACACACAAAGTTAATCAATTTCATAAAAATCCAGATTAATCCTACAATTGAAATCTTCTTGGTCGGACAGATAATCAAAAGTATTAAATCCTAACTTCCTATTATCAATTTTCACCTCTCGGTCCTTCAATTAATAACTAAAACCTATTCCAATTTTCATCTCTCGATCCTTCAATTGAAAATAGATTTGAAATAAAAACATAGGATTTAAACCAATAAAAGGGTTTGAACAATTGAATCAAAACATGTATCACAGAAGGAGAAACCCTAAAACCTGTTTAGGGTTCTAGCCTAACATATTGAAAGTAAACATTGCGAGGAAAAATAAAAATTGCATCGAAAAATAAAGGTTTGACAAATAAAAGTAAAGAGGAATTCTAGCAAAACTTAAAGAAAACAGAAAATAAAGTATGGAATAAAAGATGGGATGATCGTAAGGAAAAGGGTGTATGAATTCTGAACTAATTATGAGTTTATATAGTAGTAGGGTTGAGATATCTTCAAAAGGTATGATTGATTGCTTCCAAATTGATGTATATCTTGTTCCCCAAGCAATTCTCGCCCAAATATATGAAAATCTCGCCAATTCTCGCCATTCATGTCTGTCTCGGCCGATATGGATCTTGCCCCGGCCGAGATGGAAAATTCGGCCCGGCCGAGATGGTTTTCGTTTCGGTCGAAACAGAGACGTTTCCGCCACTTCCGACCCTTCTGCGCAGTCTCACGGTTTTGGCCATAACTTTCGCGTCGGAACTCCGATTGATCCGATTCCAGTTGCGTTGGAAAGCTAACTCAAAGATCTTTCAAATGCCATGCTCCATTAGCTCAGATTCCTTCGGTGGAAAAAGTAGTGACTGTTCCTTTGAACATCTGCTGCTCTCGGTACGGGTTCTCCATTGGATTTGGCCTAAAACCTGCGAAATCTTACCATGGCAAGCGTAATACCCTCTAATATATACTCATGCTCAGTTTATTCAAGAAAACATACTAAAATGCATAAAAGAAAGGGAAAACAAAGCGATAAGAGAGTAGAAAAACGAGCTTATCAAACCCCCCAAACTTAAACACTTGATTGTCCTCAATCAACAAAAGAAAGAATCAAAAGCTCAAGCAGAAGAGTAGTGCAATGCCTCACAAGATTCATCACATTCAAACTCATAATTCTACTAAACATCAACATTTTTGAAAGAATCAGAAAATCTGTAAACTGTGGAAGACTCACATGGGAAGTGTTTCGCTCATTCACTCAAGTGTTTAGGATAATTTTGAGATCACACACAAGTCATGCAAATCAAGTTCTACCATAAGCTTGCAAATAATCTCAATCTCCACTGCAAATATGTGCACACAAGTCTAAGATCAGAAAGGACTTTATTCAAGGTTGTAATGTAGGCTTTTGTGAAGGGTAGGGAAATATTTGGCCAAGTGACTAAAATCAATCAAGGAATCCTCAATCAATCAAACCACTATCTATTGATATCCACCCATCTCCTATAATATTCAACATCAACCAAGGCTCTTTTATTCTTTCTCTCTCTTTTTTTTTTTTTTTTCACACATATCCTTTTACGCTCTTAAACAATTTTGAATATTCATTTAAGCTTATAAGGATCAACAAAAATAACAACTATTTATTTCTTTTTCTAGAGCCCAACCTTTTCTTTTGCTTTTACCCTCATAATAATATCTTATCCTTCTCAAACAAATCCCAACCCACTCTCATAGACAAGAGTTGATTCCCCTATTTATTTCCAACTCATAGACAAAGAAAGAAAATATCATAGGCTCAAAAGGGCTGACTAGGGATAACATTTAATTAGGACAGTGTATGGGAAAATAGGCTAAACAAAGATGGCCTAAAATCACTTCCTAAACCTGTGCACACTAGCAGTCTTGAAAAAGAAACAAAGCAAGTTCTAGAGAAACTCAAAAATTGCAGACACACTCACAATCGAAATTCAGGCTCAAAAACTCACACTTGGAACAATTTTTCTTCCACAGTAAACATCAAATCATCATCAAACTATCATGCCAACGCAAGTGTCAAAACAAGAAATCATGCGGTATTCACATTCATAGGCATACTCAACCACTATCACAAACAACGCAAACTAAAGTCAATCAATTCTCATCTTGCATTCTTGTCCTAGGGTTCAAACATGCTCAAGTTCCCACAATCTCGCGTGTTATTCAAAAATTTAAAAATTTTAGCATGCATAAATTTAAATAAAGCAGATAAAAGATAGAACAGAGTTTCAAAACCCTTAAATCTTCATCCCCCCAAACTTATTCGAAAGTCAGAGAGAATAAGTTTGAAAGTCAGATGCAGAGTTCGAAACTGTACCTGATTGTTGGCCTCAGACACCAACTTTTTATCTTCCATCTTCAGACTCAGACCGGCGCGGATTTTGGCTGCTCGCACTCCTATCTCGGCCGTGGCGGACGCCATTTCGGCCGAGATGGAGCCTTCTGGCGACCTCCTCATCGGCCGAAGTATCCCACGTCTCGGTCCTCTGTCTCGGCCGTGGCGGACTCTGTCTCGGCCGAGACAGGCTTCGATTTTTTTTTTTTTTTCCGAAAGGAAAACAAACGTGAAGGAACAGTACTATACAAAAGAAATTCGAAAATACTAAAAAGAAAAGGAAAAATTGAAAACACAATGGGTTACCTCCTATTCAGTGCCTTATTTACCGTCGTGGCTCGACTCAGCTCAACTTACCAAGGCGGTCGAGTCCAGACTCGTCGACCCCTTGAATCTATCATGAAGACTTTCCGGTTTTGGATGATGGTGGTGCACTCGGAAAGAGGCAGCTTAATTGCCAATTTCATTGACTCGTTTCCTCGTTCCCACCGGATAGCTTCTTCTTCTTCCTCCGGTGTCTCGTCCTCTTCTTCTTCCTCTTCTTCAGCAGTAGCGATCCGGTTGCACTCGAAAATAAAGGAAATAAATAAAACAGGAAACTGTTGGGTTACCTCCCAACCAGTGCTTGGTTTATTGTCGCTAGCTCGATAATACCTGACTTTTGAGGGCGGTTCAAGTAGTACTTCTCCACTGCTCCAATCTGAAGAGGGGTGTAGTACGATTTCAGGTTTTGCCCGTTCACTCTGAAGGTCTTTCCGTCTTGTCCGGCTAATTCAACTACACCGTTCATGAATTGGCTGATTACGGTGTATGGTCCGGCCCACTTTGATTGAAGCTTTCCGGGCATGAATCGAAGACGGGATTTGAAGAGGAGAACCTTATCACCTGAAGTGAAGACATGCGAGCGGATCTTTTTGTCCTGGAATCTCTTCGCTCGATTCTTGTAGATGACGTTGTTCTCATAGGCCTCGTCCCAAAAGTCTTCTAATTCATTCAGCGCCATGGCGCGGTCTTCTGCGGCTGTCTTCCAATCCAAATTCAATTGTTTCACCGCCCTCCAAGCTTTGTGCTCCATCTCGACAGGAAGGTGACATGATTTTCCGAAGATCAGCTGATACGAAGAAGTCCCAATCGGTGTTTTGTAGGCGGTGCGGTATGCCCAAAGTGCATCATCGAGAACTGCCGCCCAATCCTTTCTTTGCTTGACCGTCTTCTCCAATATCTGCTTGATTTCTCTGTTGGATAATTCCGTCAACCCGTTCCCTTGAGGGTGATATGGAGTGGTGACACGGTGCTTTACTCCGTATCTGGCAAGAAGAGATGAGAGCCATCTGTTGCAAAAGTGTGATCCCCCATCGCTGATCAGGGCTCTCGGTGTTCCGAATCTTGTCATCAGCTTCTTCAGGAACTTGATAACGACTTTGGAGTCGTTGGTGGCTGTCGGAATGGCTTCTACCCACCGCGATACATAATCGACTGCCAACAGGATGTATGTGAATCCTTGCGATTTTGGGAAGGGTCCCGTGAAATCGATCCCCCAGACGTCAAATATCTCCACTTCAATCACCGGAGTCTGTGGCATCTCATCCCTCCGCGAGATGTTGCCGGTCCTCTGGCAGCGATCACAGCCTGTTATCCATCCGCGACAGACTTCGTAGATGGAAGACCAATAGAATCCGCTTGCAAGGATTTTGAAGGCAGTCCGGTTGGCCGAATGGTGTCCACCGGTAGGAGATGAATGGCATGCCTCGAAGATTTTGTGCCACTCGGACTGGGGCACACAGCGGCGAATGACGCCGTCAGCACATCTGCGCCAAAGGTAGGGATCCTCCCAATAGTAGAATCTGACGTCGTGCAGAAACTTTTTCTTTGCGTATGGGGAGCAATCCGGCGGAAGCACGCCGCTGGCCAAGAAGTTGGCAAAATCTGCGAACCACGGAGTTTTGGATTCATACAATTCCTTCATGTCTCTCAGGGCATAGACCTGTTCGTCGGGGAATGTCTCTCGGATTGTCAATTGCTGATCGTCCCCCTTGACTGGCGGTTCAAGCCTCGACAGGTGGTCGGCGATGATATTCTCGCTTCCCTTTATGTCCTTGATCTCCAAGTCGAATTCTTGCAACAACAGAATCCACCGAATCAGTCTGGGCTTGGCATCTTGTTTTGCAAACAAGTACTTGATTGCTGCGTGGTCGGTGTAGACAATTGTTTTTGAGCCTATCAGATAAGGCCGAAATTTGTCGAACGCGTACACCACTGCAAGCATCTCCTTTTCTGTCGTGGTGTAGTTGCACTGAGCTGGATTCGTACTTTTGCTGGCATATTGGATCACATGGAAGAGTCTTCCTTACATTTGGCCCAGAGCTGATCCAACAACATAATCGCTGGCTTCGCACATCAATGTGAAAGGCTCATCCCAATCTGGTGCAGTCAGGACTGGTGCAGTCACCAGTGCTTCTTTCAACCTTTCGAATGCTTTCAGACATTCTTCATCAAACACGAAGGACACATCCTTCTCCAACAAGTTGCACAGTGGCCGAGATACCTTTGAGAAGTCTTTGATGAACCTCCTATAGAATCCTGCATGACCTAGGAAACTTCGGACGACTTTGACGTTTGTTGGTGGTGGCATCTTCTCAATGGCTATCACTTTGGCTTGATCTACCTCCAATCCTTCGGCTGTCACTCGATGTCCCAACAGGATTCCTTCCCTCACCATGAAATGGCACTTCTCCCAATTGAGGCATAGATTTGTCTCGGTGCATCTCTTGAGTACAGTAGCCAAATTCTGCAAACAAACATCATATGAGCTACCAAAAACCGAGAAGTCATCCATAAATACCTCCATGATGTCCTCGATCAAGTCGTGGAAGATGGCAGTCATGCATCTCTGGAAGGTGGCCGGCGCATTGCATAATCCAAAGGGCATCCGTCGGTAGGCGAATACTCCATATGGACAGGTGAATGTCGTCTTGTGTTGATCTTCTGGCGCCACAACTATTTGATTGTACCCTGAGTAACCATCAAGAAAGCAGTAAAAAGGATAACCAGATAATCTATCTAGCATTTGATCAATGAATGGAAGAGGGTAATGATCCTTGCACGTGGCGGAGTTTAAGGCTCGGTAGTCAATGCAGACTCGCCATCCCGTGATCGGTCTTTGCGCTACTTCCTCTCCATCATCGTTCTTCACAATCTCCATTCCTCCTTTCTTGGCTACTACTTGTGTAGGGCTTACCCACTTGCTGTCGGAAATCGGGTAGATCATGCCATGGTCAAGGAGTTTGAGAACCTCCTTTTTGACAGCCTCTTGCATGATAGGATTCAGACGTCGTTGTGCTTGTCTCTTTGGTTTCACATCCTCTTCAAGGATGATCTTGTGCATGCACAGCGAAGGACTGATTCCTTTGATGTCTCCCAAGGTCCATCCAATGGCGGACTTGTATGTTCGCAAAACTCGCAGCAGCTTGTCAAGTTCCCCCTGTGAAAGATAAGCAGAAATGATAACAGGGTAAGTGCTGTTTGCGCCTAGGAATGCGTACCTAAGATGTGATGGGAGTGTCTTGAGCTCCAGAATTGGTGGATTGGAGCTGGAGATCGGCTGTCCTGGGGTTCCGTCGATCGATGAGGATGCTTCGTCGATCGATGCAGGTGTGGTCTTGGCGTCGATCGACGAGACATCAGACTCGGTCGACGCGGGCTTCCTGTAGCAGCTCGGCAGTGATTCTCTTTTAAGTTCTTTCTCTCGGGTGATTTCCTCGAACACATCTAATTCCATGACTAGATTCAGGATCTCCTCAGTGGCTTCATCCAGATTTGTGGACGAGGAAAGGGAGTGTTGCAAGCAATTCTCCAGGTAGTCCGGCTCACTTTTGAGACAGGTGAAAGGGGAAGACATTACCGTGCTGAAGCAGTTGATCATGTGGCATTCTTCTGCGTAGCTCCCATCGTCGTGCCTCTGCATTGCCTTGTAAATCGAGAACGTGACGAACTCGTTGTTCACTCGGAATGTCAGCTTGCCATCTCGGATGTCGATCAATGCCCCTCCGGTTTTCAGAAACGGTCTCCCAAGGATTAGAGGAATATTTCGATCCTCCTCCATATCAAGTACCACGAAATCGGCTGGGATTATGAAATCCTTTACTTTCACCAGCACATCTTCAACAATGCCCTTCGGATAGGAGACTGATCGATCAGCCATCTGCAGTGAGATCGTCGTGGGCTTGATGCTGCCGATCTTTAGCCGCTTGAAGATTGAAAGCGGCATCAGATTGATTGATGCCCCCGAGTCGCAGAGAACCTTGCCAAAGGTCTCACCTCCGATGACACACGAGATTGTGAAGGAACCTGGGTCCTCCCTCTTGATCGGCATCTTCTTTTGGATGATGGCGCTACACTCTTCGAACAGGTTGACCGTCTCATGCTCCACGAACCGTCTTTTCTGAGAGACCATGTCTTTCAGAAACTTGATGTACCCAGGCATCTCTTGAAGAGCTTCTACCAATGGAATGTTGATATGCACCTTCTTCATTGTCTCCAGATTTCGTGCATATCTTTCGTTCATCTTGGTCTTGGCAAACCGCTGCGGATACGGCAGAGGCGGTTTCTTCATTGGCGGTTGCGGAGCAGCCGTCGAGCAACGAGGTTCGGGCTCGATCGACGCCTCTTTTGAGGCTCCGTCGATCGACGAGGATGCTCCGTCGGTTGACGGAGCTTCGCCTGTGGCGGTTTCTGCCTCTTCTTCGGCTTCTTCTTCATCTCGGGCGCCTTTTTCTGATTGTTCAGGACCTTCATAGGTCTTGCCCCCTCTCAGAGTGATAGCGTTCACTTGATTCCTCTGATTCTGATTCTTGGGATTGACCTGGGTGTTGCTCGGAAGTTGCCCCGGCTTGTGTTTGGTCCCAAGAGCATCGGTGATCTGGCTGACTTGATTCTCAATGATCTGCACGTGCTTTTGCACCTGATCGACCTTTGTGTTCACCCCCGAAATCTCCTGTTTCAGCTTGGCTACAATATCTGTGGAGCCTTCCATGAATTTAGCCAAAATCTCCTCGAGATTTGGCTTCTTCTTCTCTACCACTTCTCCGTTTTGCACGACAAATCCTGGTGGTGGTTGCTCTGTAGCTTGAGGGTTTGAGTAAGAGAATCCAGGATGATTCCTTGCATGGTTGAAGGTATAGGGCTGATTATGCTGCTGATTGTGTTGCTGAAATCCTCCACGGTAATTGTTGTGATAACCGCTCCTTTGAACGAAATTCACATCAGCATTTTCTCCTCGATCGGCCCTTGCACTGCATCAACTGCAGCAACCATTTTCTCTTGCTTCAGGTTAGCAAATTCTTTCCTGAGCTTTTTCAGCTCGGATGCCAAATCTGGTTGCTCGGCAACTTTTTCCACAGCTTTTTCCACCACTTTTTCTACAGCTTTCACAGGCCGAGTTCGGCTTGTAGACCACCGTTGAGTGTTGTTGGCCATCTTCTGGAAGAACTCCATGGCCTTTTTCCCACTCTTCGTCATGACTGTATCTCCAAGTGTGGTGTCCACCAGTTTGGCTGTCTTATCATTGAGCCCTTCGTAGAACGCCTCAGCTTGTTCTCCTGGCGGAAAACCATGTCCAGGAAAGGCTCTCAACAGTTCTTTGAATCTTTCCCATGCTTCACTGAAGCTCTCATCAGGCCTTTGAGCAAATCTGATGATCTCTTTTCGTCTTTGCCTGATAACGGTCGAGGGAAGAAGTTCCCTAGAAACTCGTTTCTCAGTTCGGTCCACGTACTTATGCTTCCTTTGTCTAGTGCAGTGAACCAGGACTGTGCCTTATCCCTCAAAGAGAATGCGAACAGACGCATTCGGATGGCACTCTTGCTGACTCCTCCAATTTTCACAGTATTGCAAAGCATAATGAATTTGTCCATATGCGCATAGGGATCCTCGGTAGCTCTTCCTCCGAATTGGTTTTGTTGCACCATCTGTACTAGTCCGGTCTTCAGTTCAAAATTGTTGGCATTGATGCCAATCTTGAAATCAGTCTCCTTGAACCGAGGTTTGTACCGGTCCTGCATGGCTTCTTCTTCTTCCTCATTGTCAGATTCCTCTGGAGGAGGATCCTGATTGTCTTCCTCTCCATTGTCAGGATTGTCCTCAAACAGTGGGTTATGGCGAAGATCCCGTCCATTCGGATTGTTCCTCTCGAGGTCGTATTGTTGGATCTGCGCCCTCATAGCTTGGACTTCTTGGAGAAGCAAAGCCTGCTCCTCTGCAGTTAGAACTGGTGGAGGTGGTGGTGCGTTATCTTCCATTGTGTGACCACTCAAACTTTCCTGAGCGCGCTTGTTTCTTCGGATTCTTCTGCAAGTAGCTTCAATGTTCGGATAATAGTAGAGTGGGTCCTTTCCTCTGGCTCTTGTACTCATGCACTACCTGTACAGCAATGGAGGTAGTGAGATACAACTGGAAAATAAGACACAACGAACTGAAATTTTGAAAAAGAAACACGAACACGTCGATCGACGAGACGTATGCATCGATCGACGGAAGTAAAACAACTTCGTCGATCGGGGCTAAATCGCGTCGGTCGACGAGAAAAACGAAAATGCGAGAAAATTCAGAAAAATACGAAAATTACAGCCTAAAGCAATATTTCAATCACAGACTTAATAGTAAGATTAATTCTATTCTTTCCCCGGCAACGGCGCCAAAATTTGATCACGCTAAAATTATATAGACAGTGACTTAGCAAAGCTAATAATATAGCGGCAAAGATAAAATTATCGATCCCTCAGGGAAAGAAGTAATGAATAACCTTTAAGTACTAAATCAGGCGTTCTTGAAAATATTGAATAGGAAAATCGAATGAAAAAGGTTTTGGTTGTTTTGGAAATCGCAATCTTTGCAATTGAAAATTAAACAGGAAACTTGAAAAGCTTTTGAAGTCAAATAAGAGAAGCACAGATTCCAGGGATATGTACCTATCAAGTATAACATGTATGAACGAATCGATTAATTCCCAATTTAATTCCTCTTCGTAGTGAAACATCAGAAAAGTATTACGAACTTCTTTGTCTGACAATTCGTAAAGTAGATTAGTCAATTACCTATCTCCGTTCGGTCTCAAGATAAATTAACTAACTCCAAAAGATCTACATATATATTCCTACAATTAGTCTCCTTCAGTTACGACAAGAAATCAAATTATATTGTGAAAATCTCTTTCGATTGAAAACTATTACAGTTATGTCTCTAGAATTCAACTAGTAATCCTAAGTTGTGGCCAACATACTTAAAGGTTAAGAATAAAACCAGATTTCACAAACTACGAAGGGAAAGGGAAAATAATTCGATTAATCACAACATGCATACATTGATAGTTCGAAACCCTAGAATCTGAGAAGGGATTTAGTTACACATATTCATGGAAATATTAATCATAGAAAAATACAACCTGAATTGCATAAAAACTGGAATCCGGAAGTCTTCTCGGAAAAACTTGTCTTCAAACATAAAAATTCTTCAACTCTAATATTCTAAAAATTGCTCTAACTTTCTCTCTCTAAAAACACATACGCTCTTCTGAAAAATGAATTATACATGAGTATTTATAATGATGAAAGATGTATCTAGCATTATCTAGGATTAGATATGCATCTATCTCCAAAACAGATGAGAAACAGGATTTCCGCATGCGCGTCGACCGCGTCTGATCTTCGTCGATCGCGTCTCAACATCTTTCCTCGTCGACCGCATCTGAATGGCGTCGGTCGACGAGGTCTTCTTCTTCCGTCGATCGCTTGTCCATCAACATGCCTCGTCGATCGACTAAGGGCCCTCGTCGATCGACGAGGTCTCGAACACTGGATCCTGATTCCTCTGTTTTTTGACTAGAAACCTGCATGATTCATCAAACACAACATTCCAAGTAAAAAAACCAACTCATGCACGAAAACAAGTACAAAAATGATCTAAACACTACACAATCAGTCAAAGAACTATAAGATAAGTTGGTGAAAATCCTAACTTATCAAGGATCACCAACCAAGACCTTGCGATAAGTTTTGTATATCTCCCTATCGACCTTCTTCTTCACATGTTGGGTGAGATCATCAGCCCAATCAAACATGTCATCGTTTCCTTTGGACAATTCATTCAGTGGAGTGCACAAGTTTTGGATCCTCATGGCTAAAAGTCTGGATGTGGTAGTCAAACCAACAGGACTATGAAAAGAGTATGTTCGAATGGAGTCCTCGAGTTAGCTTTCACTCGAGTTTTGCAAGGATGTTTGCCCTTTAACATTAAAATCCTTTATGCCCTAGTTTTGATAATCTCCTGCTTATCCTCATCTTCATCATCATCATCATCACTGACTATTGCTTCTCATTGTGTTGATGTACTTGTTTCTCCTTGCACAACAGAGTTGAATTTGGTTAGAATATTTTGAGCTAAATGAGATATACCAGCTTCCCTTTGCTCAGCAGATACTACTGGTGTGTTCTCAGCCCTACTGGTCGCCCTAACTTCAATTTCATCATGAGCCTGGTCAGCTTCCCTTTGCATTGCTGCCTGCTCCTCTTCGTCCTTATCCATAAGCATAATCACATCTACTACTTGCTGATTGGCTTCTTCTAATAATCGGTTGAAGGTTTCTTTAGGCATGATGTCAAGGAAACTAGTAGGCATTGACTGAGTTGGATCTCTGATTGCTAGCTTTGATCGATCCCTGAAATCTGAGGGAGTTGCTGTAATAGCTTCAACGTCATTGCCTTTGGCCTTACCCTTGATCGAACGAGCTAAGATTTCAGCCATCTCCTACCTCTTGGCTTCGACCTCAACTTTGATTCTCTCAAAGGCTTCATCTGTAGCCTGTAATTTGGCTTCCATGGTTGGTGTTCTACTTTCCTTTGAGCTCTAGCCTTGGCATTCTCAACCACCATCCTGGCCTTCTTCCTTTGTTTTCTCTTTTCTTCTTCTTCCTGTTCAGCGGAAGTCTTCTTCCTTCTATTCCGCATCTTGGCTAATTGCTCTTCATGGCTACCCAAGAGTGTGATTTGAACCTAGACTGATTAGCCTCATAAAACATCTCATCATCCGAAACTGGACCCTTCCGTTTGCCTTTTCTTGGTGATACTGCGTTTGTGCTTCTTCTCCTTGCATTCATGATGATGTTTTTGTCTTCGTTTCTTCTAAGAAATTGGTTTGCTGACATCCTCAACTAGTTGCTCGGTAGGGGGAACTACCTCAGTTTTGGTGCTAGGAGAGATGCACTCTTCTATCTCCTTGAAGCATGTTCCACCTCAGTTTTGTTTTTCAGTTCCTCTCTCTGCTCGTTGATAACCTCATATTTACACTCACTTATCCATGTTTTTCTCCTTTATTTTAGTGCAAGTAGATTAGGTTTTTAGTTATTTTCGTGCATGAGTGTATTATAGAGGATGTTATGGTTGTGATGCTTAGTTTTGTAGGTATTTGAGGCTAAAAGTGAGCAAAAGATGAGAAGTGCCGAGTTTGCTGCTTCAATTGACACACGACAAGTCGACCAAGTTGGAAGATGTGCCAAAAACTCAAAGCATGACCTCAGTGTCGACCGATAGGGAGCATGTCGATCGACACAGAGCTCGTATGTTGATTAAGAGGCACGACAGAAGAAGGCTCAGCATGTTGCATGCATGTTAATCGACACGTATTGTGTCGATCGACACGGACGTTGTAGAGGTGGATTGACATGGAAGGGAATTTTGACTTGCATCCATGTCGATAAACACGCATTGTGTCGCTCGACATAGAAGTCCGAGAAGGGAATTTTTCCCAGTTTGATTGTTTTTGATATTTTAGCCCAGTACACTGTTTAGATGTTTTCACTCCTCTATAAATATTAAACTCACTAGGGTACGAAATTATCACTTGTTATAGACATTATTATTGAGGATTTATTCAACATTGAAGTTTTTTCCAAGACCTTCAAGGTTCCTATTGCCTTGAAAGGTAATTTATGATTTTTCATATGTTTGCTTTATTTTAAGTCATGTTTAGTGGCTAGAAACCCTAGCAACTTCTAGGGCTTTTGATAATCTTTTCTAATGCATGTTTAAGTGATTTAACTCGATAGCATGGTTCAATTCTTGGTTTTATTGAAATCAATTTTAGAATTAATGAAGGATCAAGAGATGAAATTAATCTAAGCTTGAAAGTTATTAATTAAAGATCGAGAGGTGAAAGTTAGTAATAGGGAGAAATAATTGAATGCAATTGTTTTCTGTCCCAAAAGGAAAAATTGAATTGTAGCATTTTATTAGATAATTATCATGATTGGCTAATTTTGTGTTCTTGAGACCGAGAGGAGATAGTCACAATTTAGTAATATAGGGTTTAATTGCCTAACCAAAGAATGTAATCCACCAGAATCTAATTTATTCCCCATTGCTGAGTTGATGAATTTTATATGTTGATGGTCTGATTATCTGCCCTGGAATCTGTATCTTTAAATTCTGTTTTCAAAAACCTTTAATTTTCTGCACTGTTATCTTTCAATTTCAAAAACCATAATCTCTATTTCAGTTGCTCAAGCAACTATGGTTTAAGAACTATGGCTAGTACATAGGATAGTGTCGTTATACAGTATTTGTGGGTTTGACCACCTTAGGGTGTTATAAATTTATTTGGCCACTGCACTATAATTTATCTGGTTAATTTTTCGGTGATCACTCGTGAGTGAGAGTTTGGGCAAAAACTGGAACTAGAGATCATTTAGCATTCTCAGGGATCTCATCCTCTGAGACTACTTCCTTTGGGTTTACATTCTATCTACAAGTCAAATGGCGTGGCCTCTTGAAATTTGTTGGCTTTTGTTTGGCACGAGTGATAGAAATGTAGTCAGTTCTATGTAGCTCCTCGTTCATATCTTGTTTAACCTCGGACATGAGAGCTTCTAGCAAGTGACTGATCTTCAGCCCGAAACTGACAAACTATGTATGATGTGAGTTGCCTTAATTTTGCTATTTCTCTTCACATTTTCCAACAATCTCATGCAGACGAATTCAACCCAGTTTCCTTTTATAGCATCATATATGACCATAATGACTGAGTATTTCTTCAAATTGAGCTCTGAGTGAGATCCAGTCTCGCATTGAAGCATGCAAACTGATATATCACATAACAGTTTATAAAAGTCATCCAGTTTGGAATTGGGGGTTCCTTCTTTCCATTTGTCCTTCACATCAAACTTCTTCCATTTTTTCCAATGTTTTTCCATGGCAGCTTTATTGTTCTCCAAATAAGTTGCCACACAGGGGCCTTCATTTCTCAAGAAGTAAACCTTGGCAAGCAACTGAGGATCAACAAGTATCCTCTGTCCAAAAACACATGTGACGATGTGAGACTCATCAAAAGGAATCATTGCACGAGCATAGAACTCGGCAACCGTATGAGGGTGAAATCTCTCTGGTTTGGTTGTGAGGTAGTTAAGAAGACGCTCTCTCTTCAGAATGTCTATCATTTTTGTATCATAATGTTTTCCACCAAAGGCAAGTAGAGAATCTTCTCTTTCTGAACATGCGCTGCTCATGAATCAACTTGGAACGTTACTCCTTGTCTTTAGAAATGTTTACCAGTTTCGCATATGGGATTGTTGTACTTATGTCATCAGCTTGGTATATCCCCGTGAAAGAAGGTTCAAGCTCTGGGAAGTTGGTCATGATTTCAGATCTAGAAAAGGGGTTGGATGAACCCGCGGCGTTGGAAGATTCCGAGAATGTTTTTCATAGAATATTCAAGCAAAATAAATGCTTAAGGGATTCGAGTTTCAATAGAGTTCTCTCACTGAAGAAATGAGCCATATTTAAAGGATATGTATGTCCAGTAAACGAAGGTTGGACGATCCGGATTTATTCAGTAAAAAGATGTTCAACTATCAAGGATAGTTGCAACGGTTGAAAGTCTTGGGCCATCAACTTCGAGTCGTGGGGTTGTTGATGTGGAACTTCCTCATTCGGCCATTGACTGTAGCACATTAATTTTAGCATAAAATGTTGGCATTTCACATACGCCTTAGCAATTCAAGGTTCCAGCCCAGAAGGGTTGTGAGCGGATTTGCAAGTTTCAAACTTGTCTACTTCGGGTTGGTTGGGCAAGTCCAGGAACTTTTGAGCGTCAGTCTTGAACATTATAAAAATGGAGAGCTTGGACTTAATTTTATTTTGCTACTTCTCTATTTAGATTTTTTGAGCATCACAATTGGAAACTGGTTTGATAAGAAACTATACTCGTGAGATTCAGTCTGAATTATTATGAAAAACTGAGAGTTGGGACTCATTTTTATTTTGCTTCTTCGTCAAGAAGAAACTTGATAGCTTCAGTCTGAAGGACCTTTAAACTTATTGTGTCAGTTTGCATGTTCTACAAACTGATTGGCTTGGATAAAAACTAATGATCACAATTAGTTGGAACTTCAAGAAATCCAAAGCTGAGAGCTTGAACTCAATTATCAAGAAATCCAAAACTGAGAGTTTAGATTCAATTTTATTCCGTTTCTCCTAGAAAAACCAAGATTCTTGAAGACTCAGAAAGGAGAGATGAGAGCTTGGAATCATTCTTTACACTCTGGAATTTCTTCAAACTCCAAAAGACCGAGTTTGAGACATAGTTCCTTGAATCTTGCTTCTGGGAGTGGCTTGGTCAAGATGTCGACAAGTTGATCTTCAATACGGATATATTCAACACTAATACACTTCTTCTCAACATGATAATGAATGAAGTGATATCGGATGTCTATGTGCTTGGTTCTGGAATGATGAACCAGATCTTTAGTTATACACATAGCCTTGTTGTTGTCGCAATAAATAGGGACACATCCTGAGCTGACATCCATCAATTGTTGTTTGATCAATAAAACTTGTGCACAACAACTGGTAGCAACAACATATTCAACTTTAGTTGTGCATGTTGCGGCCGAGTGTTGTTTCTTACTAAATCAACTAATCAGTTTGTGCCCTAGAAACTGACATATACCACTCGTGCTTTAGCGATCTATTCAACATTCTCCAAAATCTAAATTTGAATACCCATTAAGAGTATGCTCATCACATCTTGGATACCAAATTCCAAGCAACTCAGTTCCCTTCAAGTACTTCACGATTCTCCTCGCAGCCTCCATGTGTGATTTCTTTGGGTTGACTTGAAATCTAGCGCCTACTACAACGTCATAAGAATATCTGGTCTGCTGGTTGTCAAGTATAGAAGTGATACAATTAAGCCTTTATAACTAGAAGGATTGACCGATTCTCCTTCTTCATCCAAGGTAATCCGGGCATTTGGACTCATCAGAAACCACTATGGCTTTTGTTGGGAAATTATCCCTAAAATCTCCCTTAGGACTTGTTTGTAAAAGGTTTTGTTGGATCAAACCTTATTTAGTTGGTCGATCATTTGTCGAAATCTAGAGAGTCTAGCACACTTTGTAAAGTCCTGTATAAGTTGTACATTGAGTTGTAATAGACTAGTGTGCTGAGAAGAATCCCTAGCAGACACAAAGCAGATGATATCAGCATTCAACTTACAAACTGCTAGAGAAGCAAGCCAACAAAGGATCACTAGCAAATGGCTGAACGCTCGCTAGACAGAATGCTAAGGAGTTAGCATTCGGACCTTTCAGGAATGAATAAAGAATCGCAAACAACGGAAGTCAAAGGATCACAAGGAATATATTTTTAGCAGATTCTAGCTTAGCAAAGCAAAAGAATCAAATTTGAAGCGGGACTGCGACTCTGACAAAAAGCTCACGCAAAAGGATAAGACTTTCCCGAAGTGGCTAGGAAAGTACAAGTCAAAAACAAAAGTGAATGTCACAGACAAAGCTCTTTCGGATCAAGGAGTCGTTGAGTCTAACGGATAAGGAGATTCAAAGTCTGAATCTCCACCTATAAAAAGAACAACTTGACTACTTAAAAACAACTACTTACTTCAACAACTGACTGTTTTCACTCACGAACACTCAAGCAAGAGATTTCTTTGACATAGTGAAAAACAGAAAGTAGTCTGTTGAGAGCCGCGTGAAAGTACATTCAAAAACTCTCAACAACCAGAAGTGTCGCCCATTTGATACACTGACACTTCATTGAAGTTATTCTTGATCGCAACCAAGAATAGTTCAATCATTGGGATTCCTTTCTTTTCAGAAAGAATCCAACAGTCGAACACCTGAAAAGGTCAAAGACTAAGACGGGCGTTTAGCCGCATTCAAGAAAAGTCAGGAAGTGACTCTAAAACTTTCACCACAGGCAAGGCAGGAGTTTCGAAGGTGTGCCCTTGACCCAGCCAAACCTTATCGGAGAAGTTCAGATCAACGGAGGATAGCTGTCAAGTAGCCAGGCCGAAAGCTCACTGCCTACTTAACTGGAAAGGCGAATCCTTGTAATCTGTATACTTTTCTAGTGGAATTCTTAGCGTTTCAGCTAAGGAGTGGACGTAGATCATTTGGATCGAACCACTATAAAATTTGGTGTCATTTACTGTTTTGTTATATTACTGTTCCAAGATTGTTTTGAAACCTAGCAACAGAGTTGCTAGAGTATATCTGAACACAAACTTAAGACGTAACTTGAGCTAGCTAACTTTTGAAAAACAACGATAAGTGCAAGAGATATAAAACTATTCCGCTGCATTTCGTGTTAAGTTATCAACACGACGACTCTGATATTTCGGGACCATCAGCTTTGTCGTCTCAGGGCAAAACTTGTTGATCAGGCCCTTAATATATATCTTCTTATTCATGAAAATCCTTTCTTTAGACTGATGAACATGAAGTCCCAAGAAATAGGTCATCTTTCCCATCATGCTCATTTGAAAGTGGCTTTGCATGAGTTGGGAGAACTTCTCACAAAGTGATAAGTTCTTATAACCACATATAATGTCATCGACATATATCTAGACCAATAAAATGTCTTCAGCATCCTTGATAAGGAAGAGAGTCATGTCGATCTTCCCTTGCTTGAAGTCATTCTTCAACAGAAACTGAGACAAGATTTCGTACCAAGCTTGTGGTGCTAGTTTTAAAACATAGAGGGCCTTCCGCAACTTGTACACCTTTTTTCCTTCTTCAAATCCAGGAGGTTGCTCCACATAAACCTCTTCTTTTAGTTCTCCATCACGCTCCAAGTCCAGTTGATGGACCGTGAAGTTGTGATATGCGACATGATCTAGAAATAGCCTAATTGCATCCATTCTAGCTACTGGGGCAAAGGTCTCTTCAAAATCGATGCCTTCGCATTGTGAAAATCACTTGGAAACTAATCGGGATGTGTTTCTAACTATGTTACCATTTCGCTTGTTCATGAAACCCACTTGGTACCAATCACAGACTTGTGTGTTGGTCTATCCAACAAGTCCCAAACTTGATTGCGAGAGAATTCTGAAAGCTCTTCTTGCATGGCATTGATCCAATCCACTAATTCTAGAGCTTCTCCAATCTTCGTTGGTTCAGATTTGGAGGTATAACATGTTAGTAGAGCACCACCATGTCTTGTTCTCATTGGATGGGTGACATCATCCAATACATCATCTTTCGGATGATGACGTAGCCATTTAGGTCTTGGAAGCTCATTGACTTGAATAGGTTGAATGAACGACTTTGATAATAAAATACTTGTAACTTGCACGTCAGTAAGGAAGAAATCTTCTGAAATGATTTCGTTCCCAAAAATCGGTAGAGCAATGCCTTGACCATCTTGAACTCATGGTTGATTTGAAACTGATCCTTATGATGGTTGGCCTTTCTCAGTTTGAAATCCTTAGTCTAAGCTAAAGATCTTGAGCTTCAAGATCTTCAATCTGAATTTCTATCCTCATTACTTCATCTATCATTGGAGATCTTTCTTTAGAAACTTCCTCTTCAATTTGGAAATCTCTAGTTTGGATTCCCCCTTAATTTATTCCATATTGTAGGGAAATAAAATCCAAGGCCTCAGCAAGATCACTTGCATTACGGGCCCTCTCGATTGTTTCATGTCCAATCGAGGGTTCTGGTTGAGAAGATGATCTATTCATAGATCTATTCGAATCAGTTGGTTTAGCATTGAAATAATTGACGCCCAACTGTTCATTGACATAATCAATCTCAGGAACATCTTCTCCGAGTTCCTTCATGGTCCTGCGCAGTAAGGTAGCTTCATAAAAAATAACATTACATGTTATTTCCACAACATTGGTAGTCTTGTATATCCCTTCGGAGAAGGATGTCCATATCCCAGGAACACACCTTCTTTAGCTTTGAGAGAAAGTATTCAGTTTGGACTTGCCATTGTTATATATATAACATGGTGAACTAAAAGCACATAGATGAGCTAAGGAACGCTTACGACCATGATATACTTCATATAGGGTTTTTTGAAGATAGTCGTTGATACCGCTTTTGTTTTGCGTATATCATGCTATGATCAACACTTCTCCACAAAATCTTTCCCCAAAATGATCTCTGCCAGCATGGATCTAATGCTTCAAGTTGGTGGCGAGAGACACATAGATGATTTTGACTCCATTTTGTTCGATGCATCTTCTTCTTAAAACTCTGCCCCTTGAGTTATTACTAAATAAAACTGGTGGTCCTCTGACCATACTGAGATCTATGAAGAGATCCTTCTTTCCAGTCATGTGAGCTGAGCATCCACTATCAAGGATCCACTCGCTCTTCTATTTCTGAAGCTGACTAGCATGTACCTATCCCTGTAAATAACAAAATTATATTTTGATCCTTGAGTATCTACGGGTCCTATGAGATTAGTTATTTAGACAATCTATTTGGGAATCCAAACTTTTGTGATCTTGACAAAATTCGATTTCTTGTTGTCTATTGTCGCAACCTTTCCCTTCCTTATTAAATAATGAATGGAATTGTGATTGCACTCAGGCCTCAAGTAGGTGTTCCCCCTACTTGGAATATTCATCTTCTCAAGCTGAGCTTGAGATTTGCATCTCCGGTTATTAAAATGACCGGGTTGGGTATTCGAGTTTCTCACAATATAAACTTATTGTTTGGCCGAACTAGTTAATGGAACCGACTTTCTTATAGTTGGAACGTACTGTTTGGCTAGTTTTTGTGGTTGGGCTGTCTTCCATCTAGTTTGAGTTTTAATCATTCTAGGATTGAACTATTTTACAACTTTACCCTAGGACTTAGACTTATCAGTCTCATTCCGGTTGGCTAGTTTAGGGTTGTTGGCTAACCAACATTTAGTGTTACCAGTTTTACTTGGTTCTTGTGGCACTACCCCATTACCACTCAGCCTAGACTGATTACTAAGTTTTTCTTTAATAAAACTTCTATTTTTCTTAGAACCGGTTTGTGTGGTGGTATCATTGCTCAAATCATTTTCTTTAAAACCAATTCTCAATATAATTGAGGGGTTCCTCATGCATTGCATGACCTCCTCCAACTCTCTGGAGCCTCTTTTAAAAAATCATAATCATTCTTCTTACTTAAGTATTACAGTTTTCAAATAATCACACTCAGTTTGAAGAATTTCAAAATTTTGAAGTAAAGTGGTGTGAGCTTCTTTGAGTTTTTCCAGTTCCACATTGACAGACCGAGATTATTCTACATCATTGGTCAAAATTGAAACTTGATTTTTCAGTGAAGATATTTCACCAGCCCAGATATTTTTCAAAGCATAAAAATTTTCAAACTCTTTTGAAAAATTTCTAAAGTGATGTCTTATGAGTCAGAGCAATGCAATTCAGTTTAATCTAGAATGCATGTTGAAATGGTAAAAACTGACGGTAGTAAGTTTACCAGCTCACTTGAGGCAGTGAGTGCAGTCTCAGTTTCAGCCTCTTCATCAGTTTCCTTGCCAAAAGTGACCATAAAAGCAAGGAGGCATCTTCCTCCGATTCCTCATCAAATGTGTAGTATCCATCAATCATGATATGGGATGTTCGACACTTTTGTTCTTGTCATCATGGCCTTTATTACTGCCTTTGAAGCTCTTCGCTCTAAGATTTTCTTAAGTCTATCTCTCTCTTCTTTTTCCACCAAAGGACATTCAAACTTGAGATGGTTTGGAGAGTTGCACTGGAAGCAAGACTTTGGAGCTCTCTTGACAAATCTCTTGTCGTCAATTTTCGGAACTTCCTCTTCGTCTTTGGCTCTTTTAAGGAGCTTTGATAATCTTCTCATTTGCCCCTCCAGCTTGGACACTGAGCTGTCATCTTCTTTTTGATGAGATCCTGAAGTGGATTGGATCTCCTTCATTTGATTGCTAGACTGAGTTGCAAGACGGTCAATCTGGAAGGTTTTCTTGGGTCTCCACTTGGAGTTCCTTTTCACGAAGTAGGTTGCGTCCACAACCAAGGGGCTAGGAGAGTTGGCTATTCTCACAACTTTATTCTTGTTCACCATTTGAGTATCCCATTCATGGGCCTGTAGTTGGGCAAACAATTCCTTTGTGGAGATCTTGGAAGGATCATTCTCCTCCCAGTTTGTTGTTTTCACAAACCAATTCTCCTTGGGTATCTTGGACATTATTTTGGCATCCAGGTCCACGGTTGAGTAGCATCTGTCCAAGGCCTTGAGCTCGCTCACTATTGTGTTAAATCGGGCCTCCATAGCCTTGATGGTTTCTCCAGGGATCATTTGGAATGATTCATATTTATCAACACCAACTTGGACCTTGTTTCTCTTCATTTGATTAGTTTCTTGACACAGACCGTTGAGGTAATCCTATACCTCCTTGGCATTTTCAAATCGCATCACCTCTTCAACGAAAGATACTGGTAAGGAAGAGAGAATAACCATGTGAGCTATTGAATCAAGTTGATTCTTGGTGTTGTTCTCTAAGGTCCACTAATTGTAGGGTTTTTCAACTGTTGTGGGTCCTTCTGCTCCGAGCTTCATGAGCACCATTGTGATCTTGATGGGTCCTCTCTCTAGAATGTTAACCATTTCGGGATGGAAGCTTTTAAGTTGTATTGTGGATCTCTTCTTCCACATTGCGAACTTCTCAACTGCGTATGGAGGAAACTTTGGAATATTCATGGTGAATATTTGGTGACCTGTAAGCTTGAATAGAAAAGTGTAAGGAAAATGGATCTGCTCCTAAGCGACTTCAAAACAATCAGCCTGGAAGGCCTGATCGCTCTGATACCACTTGTTGCTCCTGAGATTAGAGTATGTAATGCTCAGTGAAAATTTTAATAAACTTGCACTTATCTAAACTAGTTATTCTAAAACAGTTTGGTTTGTTAAAAGAGCTTCCAATGTCTAATACTTGTTAATTAGTTTAGAAAAATATTTCAAAACTTAAGTGTTCAGTTTAAAAAATCCGAAAACTGAAAAATGAAAGCTATAAATGACAAAAGGTTTATAGTGGTTCGGACACTGAATCCCTACGTCCACTCTTCAAAGTGAGTCTAGAAATCCACTAAGTGATAGATTACATGGTGCTCTCATGATCTATCACTAGCTGGTGAATGCCTCGTCCACCAGTTCACTAGTTCACTCGCCCAGTCCTCTGTCGTCCTTCACTTCTTAGTTTGCTGGAGTGTGGGCACATCACACAATGTTCGAGCTGGAACTGGGGTTTTCGAATTCTTCCTGTAACTTAAGGTTTACGGCTAAAAGCCCGTGATAGTTAAGGTACAGAAAGTACTTGAATGTTGTGTTCTTCCTTGAGAAGAAAGAACACCAAATAAACTCAAGAAAAAATGTTCTGAGTCTCGTGTTTACTAAGTGATACACGACAAGCTTGAGAAACCCTCGAACTTTAAACTTTAGCTTTGAAAGCTTGAGTACGTATTTTGACAAAGTTTAGGCTCACTTGATAATAGGATGTTCAGTGTATCAATCTCTTGAAGTCCTCGACTATTTATAGTTGAAGATTCAAAGATTTGAATTTAGAGCTGTTTAGAAACAATCGAATGTTGTCCAATTCGATGTTTCTATTCTTTGGGTCGAACAGGTGTTTTTTCGGAAAGCATGCACCTGCTCCTGCTTTTCTGACTTTGATAGTGACTTTTTCACCTTTGTGTAAGAATGCCTATATTAATCAGTCTAGGGAATCAAGACTGAAGTCTTGATTATTCTGACTTTAATGAATCTCCAATCCTTAAATCTGAACTTGTCTGTATCATTTCTTAGATGATTCTTTTTGTCTATATGTGCGGGGATTCAAACTTGAGATTCCATGCTGATGTCGTCACTCTGGAAACTCCATGCTGGCAGACATTACTCAGTTTGAACATTGATCCCCAAACTGTCTCAATTTAATATTTAAAATTAATGATCAGTATTTAACTTGAGCTTCCAAACGGATTGATCAGTTCCGAACTGATATCTTTAGTTTCTCTTAGTCTTTTTTGCATCAACAAACTGATCTTCCGTTTGTTTTACATTTCTTTGATCAGCTCCAATTACTACTCAATTAAAGACCTAACAGGATTTCTACATTTTCTATCTAAACTAGAGCTAGTAAAGAGACTCTCTAAATTGGTTTTGACCCACTAAAAGAAAACAAAGATAAAGAAATTTCTAACAACCAAATTTCATAATAGTGCATTTGTTGTATTCTTTTAGTTCAAATATTGTACTAGATTGGTTGAAACAAATAAAGACATGAAGACACAAAGGAATTGAAGAGAAGATCAACTAGTTGGGGAGCATAACTGCCAATAGTTATGAGGAGTAAGCTCCTTCGCCAAAATGGTATCAAATTACTCAAGAAAAAATCACCTAAGGGAGAAAAGTTGGTCTTCATATTTGAGATGTTGGAAGGGTTTGACGACTGTAATGGATTTTGTATACTGAAAGCATTTATTATAATGAGTATACAACGGTTTATTTTTCCTATCTGTCAAACAATCTTACATGTATGAAACAATGTTATCCTCTTGTCTCACTGATAGGGACGATTATACGGCGTGTAGTAGATCACAGAAGACAGTATGATCACTTGACCAAGTGAGACATAAACCTGATCACAGCCGAGACAGCTTATGAGGATACGTCTGTCCGGATGGCTGCGACATTGTTGGAATAAGTAGTCTGTCTTGGTTACTTTACATGCTGGTATGCAAGGGTGGCGTATTGATGGACCGCAATGAGATGTATTCGACTGTCTGAAATCAGCGAATACAAGATCTCGATATTGATTGAGTCCAAACCCTAACGAAGGTTCAGGGGTTTGCATGGGTTGATTGGTTCATTGACTTGCCATGGTGGAGAGCTTGAGTATGTTGGAATTGTATACATAAAAGCATTATGATTGGTATATTAGGAA
>JAPKLW010000927.1:242912-264454 GCA_026898455.1 Plectranthus barbatus | reverse complement strand
CAAAAACTAACTCATGCACAAAAACAAACACAAAATGACCTAAACACTACACAATCAGTCAAAGAACTACAAGATAAGTTGATGAAAATCCTAACTTATCACTTATCAGGGAGGCAAGAAATCTTCATCTTTTAGCTCCTCTCCACAAGTTATGATTGAGAATTCTATATTGAACATATAACTGAGCTTCACTCCATATGGTATTCTAGGGAAGACTTTCCTCTAATGCTTTCTACCAATCTATTGAAGATATATGACATCATTGCCCTCTAAGTTTCATCACAAATTTCTCTAACCAGTTCTGACGGCATACCACCATGGTGCTGATGATGTCAAGATATACCCCAATTATGTATATTGTAAAGCATTATGATTAGTATATCGGCAAAGAGTTTCGTTTGATATACTGGTAATCATTAATGTCTTGTATACAATGATACAATTCTTTTATCTAATTAAAAAACATAAAACAAACAACGGTATCCTTTTATCTCGTCGATATGGAGATCATACAGTGTGTAGGAGATCACGAAAGATCGTATGGATTGCTTGACCTAGAGAGATATAAACCATTATCACATCTAAGACAATTCCAGGATAAACAGTCGGTATAAGATGCAGCATACGCTGTAATAAGCGACTTATCTTAGTTGCTAGGTATGTTGGTGCGTTCAGTACACATTGATAGGATCTAACTAAGATCAATTCCTTTATCTAACATTAAAGGAATCTTGATCTTGATGGATTGATGGAATCTTAAGCTTAATGAAGGTACAGAGGTATTTACAGATTTATGTATCACTTTGAGATACTATGGTGGAGAGTCTTATAAGTACTCGTATATATGTATCTTGGGTGATAGAAATTTATGTATGACTATCTGTGACTAGAATTAGGTAACTATATCCAATATAGGATGGTGACATTAGTATGATATTGTCCGGTTTGGGTTGATCAAGCCATCAGGGTTTTGTTTTTGGGAACCTTCCCAAAGGCCTCATACTAATAAGAGTTATGTGGACTCTTATATACAAGGAATTCTTTCCTTGTTTCTCCAATGTGGGACATTTGGATTTGATATACCCAACAACCTTAAATATGGGATATACCGAGCATATGCAACCCGTTCCTCATAACGTGGTAATAAATGGGTAGGTTAGTATTGATTCTCTGGTGGCATGAATAAATATTAATTAATTAATTATATTTTGGGTTGAATATGTGAATTAATTAATTAGAGGCCCTATTTATTATTTGTATACTAGTCTCTAGTTTGGACCAGTAAAAGCTCAAGCCCATTAACGATCATAATTTTCCTATAAATACCCTCTCAGTTCGCCAGATCATATGTTCATAAGTTTCAAATCAGCAGACCATATTTTTGGGAGCTGATACGCGAAAACATCTGAGTGAGGAAAGGAAATTCTACTTTTTGATCTGTGCAATATCCCGTAAAAGTCTTCACCAGATATTCGTATATGAGCGAGGGACATAGATCAGAAGATCAGATCTAGAAGATATTTTTCTTTTCTCTCTTATAATTTTCTATTTTAATAATTAATTAAAATCAAAGATATTTAATCTTTATTCCGCATGATTAAATATGGAGTGTGAGGATTCAATAAATCCCTATGCGCCGATTTGTAGACACTTCACACTAAAGATTGAAAGGTAATCCGATAAACCTCTGCATGGAAAATTAATTATTAAATAGGAACATGCTAGGGAATAACTAATGGGGAAAACTATGAAAAATACCCTATAGTATTGGTCAACTAAGAAAAATACCCTAATGTTTGCTTTTCCTTGAATTATACCCTAAAGTTTCATTTTGCCCACTAAAAATACCCTTTACTATGAAATATATCTTAAAGTTTCTCATATCATTGAATTATACCCTAATGTTTGTTTCTGTCAATTAAAAATAACCTACGTCACTAATGGTGATAAAATTTTAATATAATATATACCACATATATACCAAAGAAATGGAAATGTCTCACATTATTTCATTTATGATTCATAAAAATTTTAACATCAAATCAAATATTAGTAGGGATGTCAATTTAGCTCGAAACCCGCAGGTTGACTCGATTAACCCGAGCTAAAATACGAGTTAGGGTCAATATATTTTAGCCCAAATTTTAAGATCATGTATTTTAATTAAATTTTAAGTTATATAATTGTATTTAGTTCAAATAGTATTCAATACATAATTAAGTTTATTTACTTACGAATTTAAAATATATTTAAATATTGCTAAAATTAAAAATAATATATTTTAATAGTAAAATTAATCATTATAGGAGTATAAGAGTTTGTGATGTGTTTTGTATTTTTTATAAGAGAAAAGTAATATTTTGTTTATTTTTATTATTTAAAATATTAAAAGAGTAAAAATATATTAAAAATAAAAAATAAATAATAAATTCATTGACCCGACGGGCAGACCCGAAAACCGACGGGTTAGGGTTAGGGTCAACATTTTTTTAGCCCAAAAAAATTTCAGCCCGATTTGACCAGGATCGATTAACCGCAGCCCGATAGGACTGACCCGAAACCCGACGGGTTAGCCCGATGGACATCCCTAAATATTAGGGTATAATTCAATGATAAAGAAAACATTGGGATATTTTTTATAGATGATGGTATTTTTAATTGACAAAATGAAACATTAGGGTAAAATTCAAGGAAGGAAATATAATAGGGTATTTTTCATAGTTGACCAATAGTTTAGGATATTTTTCATAGTTTTCCCATAAATAATGTATGGCAATTATTTAGATTTACACAGAGATCTTTGGATCAGTTGAATTATATTAACTTCGGTTCATGGAATAATTCCTTCAGTTTAAGTGGAATCTTTTAGAGTCAACCTAATTCTATTTCTCCTAATTTGATTTCTCTAGTTCCTTGGCATTGACTAGATAATCACTCAAACTGGTTCCAGTAAAAGGGATTTTGATATATTCTACCAGATTCAGCAATAAACTCTATTTTCAACCGATTTGGATAAATGCATAGGAAGATATCTGGCATGGCACGTCGGAGTTTCAAACTCAGATCAGCGTAGCCTCTGAGATTTTCCCATATGTGAAGTTTGAGGACTGAGTGAATTAGAATCTCTCCCTTGTAGACTCTAATGGTATTTCCCTCAGAAGGGACCCCGAAAATCTTGTCGGCCATTTGAAAATGTGTTTTTAGGAATTTCCTTGATAGTGAAGGATGAAGAAAGGAGCCTTGAAATCTTCATTATCTTTCTATAAATAGGTGGGGACTGATGATTCATCTTCTTAGAGGCAAAAAGGGGAATAAATGTATGTTCGAAATCCTCCACCCAAAATAAGTCACTTCTTATGAGTCGATGCAAGATTTTTTGATGTGGATACATGCGACTCATGATCTCCCTAGAAAATAGAATCAGGAAGGTGAAGAGACCTCTCTGGGAAGACGTGTGTTTCCAGAGAATGGGGTGTTAAATGCCAAAGATTTATTTCTGCATAAAATATTTTTGATGAAAGCGCTTGAGCTTCGAAGACAACAAAAAAGATATTTTGAGTGTTTTGAATCTACAATCAAGGAAAAGGGACTTACCCTGTCAGTTGTTATCCTTACAAACTGATGACGATCCCTTGAAAAACTAACAAGACGAATAGTGGTCAAAACACCCACTAAAGTGATTTGCTTAAATTTTATTGACTTAAACTACTCAGTTTTTAGCCGAAAATGATGACAAGGATTACATAAAAAGTTATTAGATGAATAGATCAATTTATTATAGCTTTTGTTGGAATAAATAATAATACAATCATTCGTCAAGTAATCCTATCTAGAGCGATATAAGGCCAAGAGTAGAAATAATCAGTTTTAATTGAGATAAACATGACTAGAACTGAAAATGTAAATGTATTCTTGTTGCAGCACTAAGTCTAATTTGAGAAGAGATATGTCTTTTCTTTTTCTCATCTTGATTCTCCATCTCTGGGAGCTCTAGTTTGGTGCTGCTGCTCTTGTCATATCATCTCCGGCTTCATCAAGCTTGCCTTCAGAAGTAGTGAAGAAAATATCTCAGTCGAGATAGGGCCTCTCATCTGTTCTACGCTCTCTATTGCCATCAACATCCATCTATACTAGAAGTTGGTGGAGATGCATACATATGGGGATAAGAAAATTGATCTGATACTAGGGTGGTTTATTCTCGGATTTGCTTCAACCCCAAGGACAATTGATTGGCGGGATGTAAAAATGTTGAGGTTCATGAGCTTAGCCATACCAACATCTACGTGAACAGGATGAAAGAAATGGAGTCTGGGCATTTATATAGTCCATGCTCCGGGTATGTCGATGAAGAATGTAAAGACATTTAGTACAGCTAAAGAGAGAATATTATGATGAAAGAATTTAGATCTATGATAGAATTGAAAAATTAGGATTCTTTCATTTAAGATGAATAGAACATGGGAGTAAGAATTATAAGGAGGCATTATAGTCGAAAAGATGAATGTTGGAGTGGTTGGTCCCTGATTAGAGTCATGATAAACAGCCAAAAGCTACTTAGCAAATGCAGCGGAATGATAAAGATATCTTGCACTTAGTCTCTTTCACAAATGTTTAGCTCGAGGTAGGTGTTACGTTTGTTTTAGATATAGTCTAGCAACTTGAGGTTGCTAGGTTTTAAATCAACAAGCAAAAACAATAAAATAGTAACAAGAACACAAGGTTTATAGTGGTTCGATCCATAAAGATCTACGTCCACTCCTCTGTCGAACACTAAGAATTTCACTAAAAAGATATGTTCAAGTACAAGGATTCGCCTATCCTCCGTTACTTGGATCTTTCGGTCGGCAGCTGCGGCTAAGTCAAGGGCGCACCTTCGTAAAACTTGGCCTTGCTACAAAGGAAGCTTTATAGATCCTTCCGAACTTTCCTGAAAGTTTTCGCAACAGCCCGTCGTAGTCAATCTCTTTTCAGAGATGTGACTACTGAATGCTTCATAGGATGGAAGTTATCCCAATGATTGTTCCTTGAATAGAGTCGAGGAATCCTCTTGAATGCAGTGTCAGATATTCAATGGTTAACACTTGCTGTTGAGAGCTTAAGATTCTCTTTGTCTTTAATGTGCTCTCAACTGACTACTTTACTTTGCTTGTCAAATGTATCTCTCAATAATTGCCTTTACAAATATGGTTCAAGTGTTTGTTTTCGTAGTAGAATCTCAGAGTAGTCGTAAGGGGGTTTCAAGAGTGGCTCTCTCTTGTTTGGACTTGTCTTCTATATCTGGAGATTCAAAGACCCGTTAGACACAACGTCTCCTTTGTCCAAAAGAGCTACTTGCTTTTTCGTCCTTTTCGGCGTGGTACAGTGCCTTTTTACCTACTTCGGGAAGGCTATTCGTCCTTGGTTGTACCTTTTGTCAGAACGGTAGTATTAGCAAGTATTTGCTGAGTATCTCCTTGCTTAGCGTTCTCTCGGAGAATGCTGGGAGTACTCTGCTAAGTACTTTGACCTTTGACTACTGAGCTCTTCTAGCAGTCTACTTTTAGCACTTGGGTCGATTCCTTATTGCTATTACTTCTAGCATTCTTCTGAGTCAATAGTGAATGCTGACTCCTTCAGCATTCTGCTATCTATTTTCTTTCGACTACTGAGTAAGTACTTCTAGCAGTCATTTCTTCTCAGCACTTGACTGCTATCTCCTTAGCAGTCATTTCTGTCTGCTGACTTCCCTAGCAATCGGCTTGACAGCTGAGAACGTTCCTAGCATCCAGAATTTCTGAAGTCTTTGTTTCAACTGCTGAATCCTTCAGCAGTCTTCCGCAAGCACTTCTAATCTATTACAACTCGAAATATTTCCTAAACAGGACTTTACACAGAGTTGCTAGACTATTTAGATTTCAGCAATATTCAACCAAACTAACTAAAGCTTTGATTCAACAAAACCTTTACAATTTGATCCTAAAGGGAGATTTACAACATAAATCAAGGAATATTTTCCTAACAATTTCCCCCTTTTTGGAGTGATCAAAGCCTACTTACTATCAATTGCTGAAACTTTGAAGGAAAAATTTCTTAGTTTACAAGAAATTCTAGCAATCTATCTCAGAATTTAACAAATATAATTCTAGCTAGGATAGGTTTAACATAAATTCCCCCTCAATAAATGCTGGGAAATATTCTCGATTAAAACGCAAGTAAAATGCTTCTTAGGAATATGTTAGAATTTAGCACCCAATCAATCAGCAAGCATTTACCACCAATCACAAAACAACTAACTCAGCACCCACATGCAATTTCATTAAATACGCGAATAGTGTATATCAACTAAAACACTCAAAAAGATCAGAAGTGGACAATGAGTAATTGTCTATGTCTGATTCAGTTTCATATATATGATTTGAGATTGTACAAGTACATCGAAACTGAAAAAGATAAAAAAGATTACAAAAATCTTGCTAACATGTCAATTCGGCTCAAGAGTGGGGAGCAGGCTTCTTGTCATACTCATCGAATTTACTCATAGCCATCTGCATGAACTTGTCATATAATTCTTTGTTTGCTTCTCGATCAGCAGTCTCCCTCTCTAATTTTTTAGCAAGCTTCTCGTTCTCCATCTCAAGTTTTCTCAACTTGAGTTCGACCTCCTTCTTCTTTAGCTCTTCTTCTGCTAGTCTTCGCTCTGCTTCTTTAGCAGCTATTTCTTCTTCTTGTCACTTCCTCTTCTCAGCTTCAGCAATTCTCCTTTCTTCCCCCTCTTTGATTGCAGCCAAAAAGCTAGAAGCAAAGGATTGAATTCTTTGCACAAGCTTCTGCTGAGATTCAGCTACTTCTTCTTTCATTACGACCATATTTGTCGTTACACCAGATACATCTCCTTTAACCTCAGCTACTTCTCCTCGTACTTCAGAGACTACACTTCACACATCCTCCACTTCTCTCCTTACATCAAATACCTCCATAGCCACTTTTTTCAACAATGGCTATGGGAATTGTAGTGGATAGGGCATGTTGAAGCGCAGATTGAACAACAGCATGAACACAGGAGTGAAAGTCAGTTGAACATACAGAACATACAGGCAGGGCATCCAAAGAAGAAGTTGCTAGCATTAATTCGCTGCCTGTAACAGACTCAGCTTCTTCCATTTGAATATCAACTTCACCTTGGGCCGCCATGTACAATTCTTCTTCGTGTATGCGCTCGGCCTCCTCCATGTTCCAGGCTTTCTCCATGGCCTCAGCAAGTTCAACAGTTTTTGCTTCTTCAATTTGTGCCGCCAAGTGCTGAGCTGCTTCTGCAATTCACTCGGCTTCCTTAATCCTCCATGCCTCCTCCATGGCCTTAGCAATTTGGGCTGCCTTTGCTTCTGCTATTTCAGCCGCTCGTGTAGCTCTAGCCATTTCCAAGATGTCATCTTCAAAAAAAGTGCAAGCATATCCTCCGCTCTGTCATGATGTACGGTCAGCTCACGACTCTGGTTTTTTTCAAGCTCTTCTTGCTCTCTAGCAGCAGCCATCCGAGCCAGTAGCCTCTCCTTCTTCTGAGCGTCATACTCGGCCTGGCACCGTCTATATTTGGCTGCGGCTCTAGCTTGTCGCTTAGACAGCTCAATACGAGAATCAGAATGACCATCTGGAGCAAAGCTTGACTTCGGCAGTGATTGGGAAGTAGAGAACATCGTTGGCCCATTCTTCTTCTTTTCTCCAGAAGTTAAGCCCCTTGGTTGTTATGACCAGCTTTCTCTCCTCAAAACAAAGTTAATGCATGGTGTAATAAAAAAATTTCCAACGCCTAAACTCACTTGCTAGCACCTTGCCTTCCTTTGTGGTCTCATCCAACTCAACATAGAAAATATTGGCAATATCTCGCTCTATCTCAGCCAAAACAAATTCCTCAATCTCAGAAAACATAAAAAAGAGGTCTGAATTTACCTCTTCCTCAAGAAAGAAGGGAGCACACCATTGTGCTACTCTCCTTGTCTTGAATCTGCGCCGCAGGAGTCCTTTGAAGGGAACTCGCAGCGTCTCGTTGGTGACTGTCGGAATCTTCCTGAGGAATCTTATATCATAAACATCTTCAGATTCGCCATTGGAATCAGAATCCGAAGAACATGAGGCTAAAAATCCTTGATCATTTTCCTCGTCCTCTTGCATCACCTCAGCAGATGAGGGAATATCCGTGCTAGGCCTTATTTCTGCATTGGGACCCTCAGCTCCTCCACTGCTGGGCCTTTCCTTAGCATTCTGAGAAATGCTAGCAATTTGCTCAACATTCTGTCCTGATCCGGAAGTTCCAACATCCACATTCTGAGCAGATTGAGAAGTAGGCTCCCGAAAAATAACTCCTCCTTGGCCTTCAGGACGCTCAAGAGCATCAAAGACTCCTGTCTCCAATAATGTGTTTAAGTCCTTTTCGGACAAGGCATCGTGCTCTAGCAAAGGAATGGTGGTGGGAACCTGAACAACTTGTTTCCCTTTTTGCTTAGCAGCTTCACGAGCTTCATGCTCTGCTGCTAACCTGGTGGCCTTCTGAGCTGCACGCTCTAGCAACATAGCAGCTTCCTTTGCTGCTAGCTCGTCAGCAGTCTACTTCGCTGCTAGCTAGTCAGCAGTTGCCTTGATTTGTTCAAAATTTATGTCCCTTGCGTCAAAATTGATCCTTTCCATTTCTTTCTTGTATCTCTTCCCCTTCTGCACTTGCCTGTTCAACTTCCTCTTCCTGTTGTTCTCCCTTATAACTTTCAATCTTTCGGAGAGTGGTTGAGCGGAGAGAGGACTCACTTTCTCTTGTTCTGTAGCAGCAAGAGTTTTCTCAGAAGCTTGTCTCTCAGCGGTTTTGACAAGCCTCCTTCTTGTCCACTTCTTCTTTTCAGGAGAAGCAGCGTCTGTTCTCTTCCTTTTGGGAATCTCAGCAGCAAGCTGACCCAAAATCTGAGCAGGTTTCTCTTCTTGCTTCTTAGCAAGAATTTCTTCTATCTTCTCTGCAGGCAGATCTCCAAGCTTCTCGATGTCATCGAGATCTTGAAAACATCTCTTCGTCTCTGTAGCCTTCCTGGTAGCAGCAATCTCTTCAGCAGTCATGGGGATTGCTTGCTCCAATTGCTGAACGGCTAGAATAGTAGGATCCTCATCATCCTCAGAAGTAGGATTGTTGGGATTAACATTGGACTTGCACTTTAGCATTGGTGGGTGGGACATATCGGCAGGGGTCGGCTTCTTCTTCGTTTATGGGATGATGTCAGTAGGGAGCAACGACTCACTCCTGTCAAGCTCGTCCTTCTGAAAGAGTCTAAAAAAACATGCTGATTTTCAGTCCGAAATTGACATTGGACATGAAAATCCCATCCTTCTTGATCTTTAAGTTCTTCTTCGCGTGGTCCAACTAGCGCTCGAAAAAGAACTGTGCCTAGTTCCCTTGAACTCCATCGACTAACGTCATCAACACGATGTATTTCTTTGTCGAGAGTTCTGAGTATGACCCAACATTGCACCGGAACATTTTAATAACCAAATCAGCGAGTAGTCTGAAATCCACCTTGAACTGATTAGTAGGCGTTGCCACCTTCCATGGATTCTTCGCGTCCTCTTTCTGGTCGGGCTTCTTCCATAGTTCCCACCTGGCCTTCAGTTCGTCTGTATTTTTAACTTTGTAGGTGGAAATATGTTGGCCGGATTTGCGAAGTCCGAATGTCTTAGCAAGAACCTTAGCAGTTACAGTAATGAGTGTTCCAAAAATAGAGGTCGTGAACGACTTGTGATCATCTGCTATAACTGCCCTCGCATAAAACTCAGAAACTATATGAGGTCGAAACCTCAGAGGTTCAGCGGACAAATATTGAACTACCTGCTCCTTAGCCTAGGTGTTCATTACTCAATCCGAAAAATGTAGAGCAACAAGAGGCGTGTAAAGGATTATGTCCTTCATGATCTAAGTCGCTCTCTTCTGAGCATTGGAGAGCCCAGACTGCTCCTTCTTCCTGACAAGAGTAACCAGGCGAGCGTACGAAATCGAATCATCGATGTCTTCCTTCTTGACGATCATTGTAAAATCAGGTGCATACCTTTCGTGAAGAGGCGTGCCATCAATAGGACGTAGTTTTAACTTAGGAGGATTTTCAGGGGGAGTATGCTTTTGGGTAGAAGCAGAAGATTCAGGATTGGTAGACATTCTTGAGAAATTGAGAGATTCAAAGGAATTTTAAGAGTTTGGGAATTTTTGAGTACTTGAAATCTAGGGATTCAGAATATAAAAGGTTTAAAAAATTTGACGAAGTGTCGTGTTTATACCTTCTGAGTACTGGATCTGACGGTTCAGGAGATTCGAGACTCTTTGTATGGTGTCCCACGCCCCAAAATGCTCGAGTGCTTTTGATGTGTCGCCTCCTGGTTCGTCGTCGTCTGTTGCACACATTAAATGCATCGTGTCACATACACTTAGTGGATTTGAAATTCAAAAAGTTCGCGCTTTGACTTTCCGAGATTGGTGAGAGCTTGGACTCAACAATCTGCTAGCATTGGGATCATTAGCAAGCGCATAAACTGGTGAGAGCTTGGACTCAACATCCAAATCCTAGCATTCATATGTTGACTGCTGACGGCACGGACTTAACAATCAATCTCTAGCAACCGTCTGTACCACATATTGCTACTTGTTGAATATTATAACATAGCATTCTGACGAAATGCTGAGAGCTTGGACTCAACATTCGACTTCTAACAAACGTCTGATCCACTTGTTGTGATATTACACTCCTTAGGAACTGCTGAGAGCTTGGACTCAGGTTTCCTCTGCACCGAACCACTTGTTGCATATTACATAGTGTAATATCACACTACTTAGGATCTGCTGAGAGCTTGGACTCAGCATCCACTTGCTTAGCAACCATATTTCAGCAACAAAAATTCAGCACTTTAAAAATGTAAGCTAGGATACGTTTCTCTCCATCTTCTCCAAAAATCCAAGAAATCCAGAAAGAATGAGAGTTTGAACTCATTCATCCCCATCCTTTTCTAACTCCATGAGGCCTAACTTTAGACATAATTCTTTAAATCTTGCGTCAGCAAGCGGCTTAGTGAAGATATCCGAAAGCTGATCTTCAGTCCATATGTATTGAACATCGATATCCTTCTTCTATTGATGATCTCTTATGAAGTGATGTCGAATGTCAATGTGCTTCTTCCTCGAATGATGAACAGGATTCTTTGTAATGCACCTAACACTATTTTTCTCGTAGTAGATTGGCACGCATTCTGGAGCAATATCATAATCTTGGAGTTGCTGCCAAATCCACAAAACTTGCGCACAACAACTTGCGACTGCTACATATTTTGCTTCGGTTGTAGACGTCGCCACTGAGTGTTGCTTCTTGCTAAACCAAGTTATTAGCTTGTGTCCATGGAATTGGCAGGTGCCGCTCGTGCTCTTCCGATCAATCTTGCACCCTCCAAAGTTGATTCTGAATATTCATTGAGTGCTAGCCCATCAGACCGTGGATACCGAATTCCTAGACCTTCTGTGCATTTGAGGTATCGAATTATCCGCTTATCAGTATCCAAATGTGACTTCTTGGGATTTGCATGATATGTCGCACAAACTCCTACGGCATATGAAATATCTGGTCTGCTAGCTGTGAGATAAAACAAGGATTCGATAATACCTCTATAAAGAGTAGGATTCACAGGTTCTCCTCTTTCGTCAAGAGAAATCTGGCAGCTCGTGCTTATGGGAATCTTCAGGATCTTTGTCTTTTCTGGACTATATTTATCGATGAGATCTCTTGTATACTTCCTCTGATGGATAAAGATCCCTTCACTCGATTGTCGAACTCATAGTCCAAGAAAATAAGACATCTTCCTCATCATGCTCATCTGGAAATTAAATTGCATTAGCTCTGAAAACTTTTCACACAAGATTTGATTCTTAGAGCCAAAGATAATGTCATCGACATATATCTGCACAAGTAATTTGCTTCCTTCATCCTTAATGCGAAAGAGAGTCTGATCGATCTTCCCTTTCTTGAAGCCATTTTCCAGCAGGAACTTGGACAAAGTTCTATACCATGCCCTTGGTGCCTGCTTCAGACCATACAAGGCATTTCTGAGCCTATAAACTTGATTTCCTTGTTCGAAGCCCGGTGTTATCTCAATATACACTTCTTCTTTGAGCTCACCATTCAGAGTGGCACTTTTCACGTCCATCCGCAGGTCTGAAAACTCATTATGGGCAGCATATGCGAGAAACAATCTTATTGCTTTCAATCGGGTTACTGGAGCAAACGTTTCATCATAATCGATTCCCTCGCATTGTCTATATTCTTTTTGCTACTAGACGCGCTTTATTTCAGATGACTGTTCCTGACTCATCCTTCTTGTTCTTGAAGACCCATTTTGTCCCAATGATGCTTAGGTGCTCGGGTCTGTCTACTAGATCCCTGACATGATTGCGCGTGAATTCAACTAGCTCCTCCTACATAGCATTCACCCAATCTGGAGATTGTAGAGCATCTTCAATCTTTGAAGGCTTTTCATGCGAAATGTAGCATTCTAGCATCGCATTTCCTTGTCGCTTCCTTATTGGATCATTGACGTCAATAATGACAACATCTAGGGGATGATCACGAAGCCATCTCAGTCTTGGGTTGCTGGGTGCTGGGGTTGCATTGCTAGCATCCTGCTGAATTGTTCTCTGCTAGAACATTTTCCTCAGCAATCGCTTGAGGTTCAGCATATTGCACCTCAGCATTCGGAATTTCAGCATCTGGCATCTCAACATTCTGGACATCAGCATTCAACATTCTGAACATCAGCATTCCGTATCTCAGCATTCTAAACTTCAGCGTCTTTCTTGGCAATCTCCTCAGCAACGCCCAATCTTCTTTCAACAATCTGTCTTGAATTTGGAATATCTTCATCTTCTTCATCGATCGATCCCAGAATCTCCAAATTATCATTAAGATATTTTTTTTGGTGGCCTCAGCATGATCATTAGCATCATCGGCCGGTTCAGCAGTTTGGTCACCTGCTGAATGCGCCTAAGTTGGATTACAATCATTCATCGGCTTAGTCGGATCAATCTGCAAATTTTCGAAAGAATTCAAGATAGATTGACCATGGACATCATTAGCCTCATGATTGTCATCCTTTTTCTCAATAATAATCCTGCGCACTAGAGTAGACTCATAAAAAATAACATTGCATGTTGTTTCTACATCTTGAGTCGTCTTGTTTAACACTCTATAACCTTTATGAGAAGGATGTCCATATCGAAGGAACACACCTTCATCAGACTTGGGCGAAAAAGTGTTAAGCTTCGACTTCCCGTTGTTATGAATATAACATGTCGAACCGAAAGCACGAAGATGAGTTAGAGAAGGCTTAGGATCATTAAAGACCATTCTACTGGGGAGTCCTAGTAGTGGATTTCTCATGCCCGATTCCAGTGACCTCTTTGCTACTCAACTCCTTCAGGATCAGCTCTAGAAGGATGAGTTTACTTCATCCTTGGTCCTTAGCTGTCTGACCCACGTATACCTGGAAAAGTCATCAACAACCACAAGAGTGTAAACCTTTTTACTTACAGTGGCTGGAGTGACTGGGCCAAATAGATTCATGTGCAAAAGCTCAAGGATTCTCTCAGAAGTGGCCTTCTCCGGCTTTGACTTGAAGGATTCCTTCGTCTGCTTCCCTTGCTGGCAAGCCTTGCATACGCCTTCCTTTCTGAAGATCGCCTCAGGCAATCCGATTACAAGATTGTGCTTGGCTAGGTAGTTAATGGTTTTATAGTTGAGATGAGTTAACCTCTTATGCCATAACCAATTTGTCTCTTTCTTGTTTAATGCTACGAAGCATGAATGTTGTTGGCCGCTTTGCCAATCAACAGTGTATAGGCCACCTTTGCGGATGTCTCTGAGCTTCACTTCACCTGTAGCACTGTCAACAATTTCACATCCAGTGCTAATGAAATAAATATTGTACCCATTCTCGCACAGTTGGCTGATGCTCAGTAGATTGTGTTTGAGGTTGGAGATGAGAGCAACGTTGATGATTCTCATTCCATCTTGCTCGATGCATCCTCTTCCAATCACTCGTTCTTTGCTATTATAACCAGACATGACTGTGGGGCCATAAACTCTTTGAAGTTTTGAGAATAATTCTTCTCTCCCTAATATGTGTCCTAATCAGCCACTATCTATGATCCATTCATTTAACATTCCTGATGTCTTCGCTCTTGGATCCTGTCCCTGCAAAAATCAACAATTTTGTTTAGGTACCCGCTTAACAATTTTGAAAAAACTCCATGCATATTATCACTGATTAAGATCAAGTTTGATTATCTAACAGAGTCCAACAAGAAGAAAAGGCCTTTGGGAAACCATGAGTGTGTTTCTTATTACTTTCTCTGATCCAAACGGATAGAACGAAGCCATCAACAATAAAACTAGCAGGCCCCAGCGACTAGGATTTCTTCTAAACAAATTTAAAATAGATTTGGTGGGTTGCCAATAAAAAGTAATTCCCTCCGTAATAAGAATTAAGAAATATTAACTAATAAGACAACACACTGCAGTAAAGTAAAGGAATGAGGAATGCTGCAAATAAGTTTATTCCATAATAAGCCTTGTCAAAACGCAGTTAATACTGACAGAAGTTAATTACTCTGATCCATTGGCACTCCTCCCCGGACGAATGATGCTGAGTCCCTCCTTTCCAATATAATTTACCAAGCAACTCTTTAACAAATAAAAAGAGCATGTTCATCAGCATATGTTGGAACCCACATCTTGGTGATCTTCAAGATTTTCTTCTTGACATCACTCTTAGCAACCTTCTCGACCTTAGTTGGATAAGCAAATCTTGCATAATTCAAACGAGTGGAGTAGTGTGCTTAGCCTTCATAGTCCTTTTGAAAGGAAAATGATTGGACTTAGGCCTCACATATGTGTTCCTCCTATGTGGTGTGTACTTAGGGTACTATGGTCTTACAGCATGGTTGTTAGGAAAATATTCCTTGATTTATATTGTAAATCTCCCTTTAGGATCAAATTGTAAAAGTTTTCTTGAATCAAAGCTTAGTTAGTTTGGTCCATCATTGATGAATTCTAGATAGTCTAGCAACTCTGTGAAAAGTCCTGTTTAGGAATTATTTGAGTTGTAATAGATTAGAAGTGCTAGCGAAAGACTGCTGAAGGATTCAGCAGTTGAAATGAAGACTTCGGAATTCTAGGTGCTAGGAACGTTCTCAGCAGTCAAGCCGATTGCTAGAGAAGTCAGTAGACAGAAGTGGTTGCAAAGGAGATAGCAGACAAAGTGCTAAGAAGATTGATTGCTAAAATGCTAGCAATCATATGCTAAAAGAAGAGACTGCTAGGAGTATTTGCTCAGCAATCAGCAGTTAAGTGATAGCAGAATGCTAAAGGAGTTAGCATTCACTACTTGCTCAGGAGGTTGCTAGAAGAGCTCAACAATCAAAAGGCTTAGCAGACCCTTCCCAGCATTCTCCGATAGAATGCTAAGCAAAGGAACACCTAGCAAACACTTGCTTTATACTACCATTCTAACAAAAAGTACAACCAAAGGACAAATAGCCTTCCCAAAGTAGGTAAAAAGGCATTGTACACGCTGGAAAGGACGAAAAGCAAATAGCTCTTTTGGACTAGGAGGACCGTTGTGTCTAACAGGTCTAGAGATTCAAAGTTTGAATCTCTAGATATAAAAGAGAAGTCAAAACAAGAGAGAACCCCCCCTTCACGACTACAACTAACACTTTCTCATACGAGACAAAGCTTTACAAATGAGCAAAAGCAAAAAGAGAGTAGTCAGTTGAGAGCTCCTTAAAGAGAAGAATTCAAAGCTCTCAACAACCGTAGTGTCCCCCTCATTGAATATCTGACACTACATTGAAGAGATTCCTTGACTTTGCTCAAGAATCTAATCATTGGGATAACTTCCATCCTAGGAAGCATCCAGCAGTCAATTCTCTGAAAAGGGATTGACTCCCACGGGCTGTTTCCAAAATCTGGAAAATTCAGAAGGAACTATAAAGCTTCCATTGCAGTAAAGACAAGTTTTACGAAGGTGCGCCCTTGACTTAGACGCTACTGCCGACCGAGAAGATCCAAGTAACGGAGGATAGTCTTGTAGGGTTGGCTCGAAAGCTCACCACCTGCTATACGAGATAGGCGATTCCTTGTACTTGACCATATCTTTTTAGTGAAATTCTCAGTGTTCGACAGAGGAGTGGACGTAGATCTTTAAGGATCGAACCACTATAAATATTGTGTGCTCTTACTATTTTATTGTTTCTACTATTTGATTTAAAACCTAGCAACCTCAAGTTGCAAGAGTATATCTCTGAAACAATTTTAATACCCACCTTGAGCTAAACATTTGTGAAAGACACTAAGTGCAAGTTACTCTATATATTCCGCTGCATTTGCTAAGTAGCTTTAGGTCGCTTATCACGTATTTGATCAGGGACCAACAAGTGGTATCAGAGCAGGAGGTCGTAAGACTTATTGCTTCTGAATCCCTTTTGACCAGATCTACATTTTCCTTGCATTGTGTTGTGTTGGTTTAGCTCAGGAACACAAATCTTGCCAAGATGAACCATACTCTTCCAAAGTACAACAAAGAGAAGTTTAACTCATGGCAGAAGATGGCCACCATCCTGCTCCAAAGTATCATCCAGAGATGGTGGACGTTCTTTCTAAGGGGCCTATAAGGATCATGAAGCCCAATATTTTTGTAGGTCCAGTTGCTGAGGGGCAACCGAGACCACCTCCGATGGTCAAGAAGACGTTCGATGAATGGACGGTCGAGGACAAGAAAAGAGCTCAGCTAGAATATCTTCCAAAGAAGCTTATACTTGACAGTTTTCCACCGTTGATGGCAGATAAGACTCTGGACTTTGATACAGCTAAGCCGATGTGGGACTTTGTCTGCGCATCATCCCAGGAGACTGAGAAAATGAAACGCAACAAACTCCACGTAGCTGTTGATAAGTATGAATCTTTCTCTATGATTGCAGGTGAATCCATTCAAGCAATGGAAGAGAGATTTAATACAATCATTGGAGAGCTCCGAAACTTGGAAAAGACGTACGACAATGGCGAAATAAATAACAAGATCATCTCCAAACTCTTTCCAAGGAGTGATTGGTTTGTAAAGATGACGAGCTTGAGCAAAAATGACCTCAGCAAGATGTCTACATCTGAGGTATTTGTTCAACTTAAAGATCATGAATTTATAATACAACAATCGAAGAAGAACGAAGCCACTACTGCACAAACTTCGTCATCAAATGTTGTACCCCCATAGGATCTAGCATTCTTTGTGAAGAAATATGCTGGAAAGTGGAAGCCGAGGAAACCCTTCCACAATAATGAGAGATCCGCACCAGCAAAGGAGGTTGCCTCAACCTCAGGTTCACAACATGTAGACCTCAAGATTAGTGAGCTCGAAGAGCAGATGTGAAAGCTTCAAAAGCTCATGCTGGAAGCCAAGGCAGAGAAGGAAGCCAAGGAGGATAAGCTCACATCATCCTCCAGATTAGCTGAAAGAAAGCTTAGGACGTACTTTGAGTGCAATTCGCCGGATCATCTAAAGCACGAGTGTCCAAAGGTGAGCAAGGAGGAAAGAGAGCGCCTCAAGGAAAGGTTCGAGAGAAGAGCTGTCAAAGCAGTAACCTGAGCGCTGCTGACTAGGACAGAGGTACCTAACATCCCTGACAATGATGAGAAGTACTATTCATCAGAAGAGGATGATGAGGAGGCCATGCTGGTCCTTATGGCAGATATTGTTGATGATCAGGATGCTGATGCTGAGCAAAGTGCTGAGTCGGCTCTAGCAGTCAATCCTCAAGAGGTACATTCTATTAGCATTCCTAGTTCAGCAACCATGCATGAATCGGAGGATTCTTTTTTAGACTCCGAGGATGATTATCTCACAAAGCTTTCTATAGAGTTTTCAAAAATGTATGAGATAAAAAATGCTATTGTGGGAGAGAATACCTCATGAAACTCAAAGTTACATCTTTGACCGAGGAAGTCGAAAGACTAAGGTCTGATAGTGAGGAGCTTTTGAAACTCAAAGCTGATTACTCCAAGCTTTCTGAAAATTTTCAAATTATTGAAAAGAAGAATTTAGCTTTAAAGAGTAAACCTAAGGAGGATTGTATTTGTGCTTACACATCCAGCAAGGCAGTTCTAAGTGTTATTGTGAGCCAACAAAGAAAACATTCTGATAAATCAGGATTGGGTCTTGGTTGTGTTGAAGCAAAATCCTCTAAGGAAGTTTTGAGTAAGAATGCTGAATTTTCTAAGCAGAAAAAGATTTTCTTCGTTTCTGCTAGAAAAGTCAATGTTGACAAGGGTAAAGGAAAGACAATTGCTGAGTCGTCAACTGCTAAGCAGATAGATTGGCGTTGCCAGCATACATCTCATGGATCTCAGCAGAATGCCCAGCGAATGCCTGCTAGGCATGCTTTTGCCAAATCTCAGAAGAGTACCCAGAGGATGCCTGCTAAGCATGCATCTGTTGGATCTCAGTAGAGTACCCAAAGGACGTCTGCTAGGCCACACTCTGCAGTGTCAAGGAAGAATACTGAGTATTATGTATCTAATGCTAGGATAACAAGTCCTTCCTTTCATAGGGGCAAGCAAGTAGCATACCATGTTGTAAGACCACAGTATCCTAAGTACACACCACATAGGAGGAACACCTATGTGAGGCCTGAGTCCAACCGTTTTCCTTTCAAGATGACTATGAAGGCTAAACACACTACTCCAGCTCGTTCTAATTATGCAAAATTTGCTTATCCAACGAAGGTCGTGAAGGTTTCTAAGGGTGATGTCAAGAAGAAAATCTTGAAGATCACCAAGATGTGGGTTCCAAAAGGGACCATGATCCACGCTAATCCTGCAGGACCCGATGCTAAGCGGGTACCTAAACAGAATTGCTAATTTTTGCCGAAACACGATCAAAGAGCTAAGACATCCAGCATGTCAAATAAATAGATCCTAGATAGTGGCTGCTCAGGCGACATGACGGGGCGAGAAGAGTTATTCTCCGAACTTCAAAGGATTTATGGCCCCATAGTCATGTTCGGCGATAACAGCAAAGGACGAGTGATTGGACGAGGATGCATTGAGCAAGATGGAATGAGAATCTTCAACGTTGCCCTTGTGTGCAACCTCAAGCACAATCTACTGAGCATAAGCCAACTATGCGAGAATGGTACAACGTCTATTTCATTAATACTGATTGTGAGATTTTTTATAGTGCTACAGGTGAAGTGAAGCTCAGAGGCATCCGCAAGGGTGGCCTATACATTGTTGATTGGCAAAGCGGTCAACATCATTCATGTTTTGTAGCATTCAACAAGGAAGAGGCGAATTGGCTATGGCATAAGAGGTTAACTCATATGAACTTTAAAACCATTAACCACCTAGCCAAGCACAATCTTGTTGTAGGATTGCCTGAAGCGACCTTCAGAAAGGATGGTGTGTGCAAAGCTTTCCAGCAAGGGAAGCAGGCTGAGGCATCATTCAGGATTAATTTAGCCCAGTCACTCCAGCCACTGTAAGTAAAAAGGTTTATACACTTGTGGTTGTTGATGACTTTTCCAGGTACACATAGGTCAGATTGCTAAGGACCAAGGATGAAGTAAAACTCATTCTACCAGAGCTAATCCGCAAGGAACCGAATAGCAAAGAGGTCACCATTAAAAGAATCCGATCAGACAACAGGACTGAATTTTGCAATGGGATTTTAACGGATTTTTGCACCGAAGCTGAAATCGGGCATGAGAAATCCACTGCTAGGAACCCCCAGCAGAATGGTCTAGTAGAGAGAAGGAATAGGTCCCTAAAGGAAGCAGTGCGGTCGATGCTAGCCGACTCTGGTCTGAGTGGAAATATTGGGGCGAAGCAGTCATTACTGCCTGCTACACTCAGAATAGGAGTGCAATCAATGGTAGATTCAACAAGACACCTTATGAAGTGTACAATGGTCGTAAGCCTTCTCCGACTCATCTTCGTGATTTTGGTTCGACATGTTATATTCATAACAATGGGAAGTCGAAGCTTAACTCTTTTTCACCTAAGTCTGATGAAGGTGTGTTATTTGGATACTGACATCATTCTCACAAGGGCTATAGAGTGTTAAAAAAGACGACTCAAGTTGTGGAGATAACATGCAATGTTATTTTTGATGAGTCTACCCTAGTGCGCAGGATTAGTAAAGAGAAAAAGAATGCAAATCATGAGGCTAATGATGTCCATGATCAATCTATCTTGAATTATTTTGAAAAAATGAGGATTGATCCGACTAAGTCAATGAATAATTGCAATCCGACTCAGGCGCATTCAGCAGGTGACCAAATTGCTGAACTGACCGATGATGCTAATGATCATGCTGAGGCCACCAACCAAATTTATCTTAATGATAATTTGGAGATTATGGGATCGCTTGAAGAAGAAGATGAAGAAATTCCAGATCAAGGACGAGTTGCTGAAGGAAGATTGGGTGTTACTGAGGAGATCGCTAAGGAAAATGCTGAGATTCCAGATGCTGAGATCCGGAATGCTGAAGTCCAGAATGCTGAGACTCCTGTTGCTGAGAGCATGAATGCCGAACCTCCGGTGATTGATGAGGAAAATGTTCTAGCAGAGAATAATTCAGCACGCGAAGCTAGCAATGCAACCCCAGCAGCCAGCAATCAAAGACCGAGATGGCTACGAGATCACACCCTAGATGCTTGATAACTCTCTTAAAGAGTTATTATTTTGTGTCTAGTCGTGGTTAATAATGTTCTAGTATAGCTTGTTTATAGGATAAGTGAGTAAATTTAGGTTATTTGGTTAGTATTTTAAATTCGAGTCCAATTTGTTGTGTTTAGTTAATAAATGAGTTTTTGCAGAAGAAATGGTTGAGTTGTATCACAGGTTTACTATGCTGAAGCATGACGAGAGCATGAAAGGTTGATATGATGCTACAGCATAGGAGTGGCATGAGTTACATTTGAAGGGTGAATCTTTGGGACCACAGCAGACAGGATCTCTGCACTTTTCAGAATTTGTCCCAGGAGTAGAACACGTGTCACCCAGAAGGATTATCAAGCTGGAAAGAAAAAGGTGGAGCCACGTGTAAGGTCTGGATGAGGCTGAGGAGGAGACAAAAAAGAGAGATAATTTCTTTTGGAGAGGGTAACAATCAGAGAGAGTGGAAATGAGAGAAAAAGAATCAACATTGGAGAAGGGTGTGCTCGGGAGAAATCAGTGTGGTGGCTGAAGAAACCCTGAACCATTTATCTTTATTTTGTAGCTTATTTTAGTATTATTCAGTGAATGATGTTTGTTAGCATGAACTTGAATGCTATTTGTTTTCTATATTTTGTAAGTATGAGCTAAACGTTCTAAGCTCGGGTTGTTGATTATGTTTATCCTTCCGAATATATGTTGAGGTTGTTCTCGTGTCAAATCTGGCTTTTGATTTCAATTCTGATTTGTTTGTCTATCTAAACACGACGGTGGCAGATAGGAACTTCACCT
>JAPKLW010000927.1:158120-242512 GCA_026898455.1 Plectranthus barbatus | reverse complement strand
TAGATATATGGAAGCTAGCAATAAAACATAGTGCTATGAAGATAGTCTAGGCATAAAATAGAGTGGTTGTGAGAACCAGAGTTGATGTCTGAACGATGCTACAACATATAGGAGAGAGGATAAACTGAAGTTAACAACCCGAGTGTTTTCTTAATATTAAATTTTACACCATTTGGTTCGTTTATGATTATTTTGTGGGAAGAAATAGTATTGACTGTTTTAGCACTGCTTGGTTTCATTTTATATGCTTTCCTCTTGATTTAGTTTAGAAGAAACTACAAAACACCATTAATTTACAAGCAATAGAATGTGCACGGTTCACTTTCACTCCCTTGGGTACGATATCTGGACTTAGATCTGTATTACTTGTTTGACATACGTGCACTTGCGTATTAATTTCATAGCTACTAGCACAACAACAAGTTTTTGGCGCCGTTGCCGGGGAGTGATTGATATTGAATCTGAATGCGATTTTATTGTTTGAATTTTCATGCGCAGTTGTTTGACTGAAGTTATAGGAAACTAATCATTTTCTGTAATTGTAGGGAACTCTAACGGTGTATGAGCGAGGAAACATTTAGAGAAATATTTTTATTTGATCCAGAGATAGAGAGAACTTTTAGAAAGAACAGAAGAAAGCAAAAAGCTAGAAAGATGGCTGAAAGAGTTCTTGAGCCAGAAGATAATCTGGAACCGGTTGTTGAAAGGGATAGAGTAATCAGAACTTATACTGCACCAAGGTTTTTGGAGTTTGATCCAGGGGTTGCAAGGCCAGAGGTTCAGGCACAGCACTTTGAGTTGAAACCTGTGATGTTTCAAATGTTGCAGAGTTTGGGGCAATTTGGAGGGACAGCTACAGAAGATCCACATTTGCATTTGAAATCTTTTCTGGAGATATGTGATAATTTCAAGCTGCAAGGAGTTACACCTGAGGCCTTAAGAATACGGTTATTCCCATTTTCTCTAAGGGACAATGCAAAAACCTGGCTCACTAATTTACCACCAGGGTCTGTTCCTACCTGGAACAAGCTGACTGAAACCTTTCTATTGAAGTACTTCCCTCCAACCAGAAACGCAAGATGCAGGAATGCGATCATGGCATTCAGGCAAGATGATGAGTCAGTTAGCGAGGCATGGGAAAGATTCAAGGAATTGCTGAGGAGATGCCCAAATCATGGAATACCATATTGCATTCAGATGGAAATCTTTTACAATGGGTTGAATGGTAATTCGAGAATGATGATAGATGCTACATCTGGAGGAGCACTGTTGGACAAGACATACAATGAAGCGTGTGAAATTCTGGATAAGGTGGCTGCCAACAATTATTTCTGGGCAAACTCAAGAGCAGCAGCTATTTCTACTCCTAAGGTTGCAGGAGTGCTGGAAGTTGATCCAATGAAAGCGTTGACTGCACAAATGGAGGCTCTAGGAGCAACTATGAAGAGTATTGAGAAGAACACCAGCCCAAGTAAAGCCACTCCGATGTGTGCAGAACCCTCAGGACCTTTGGACTGTATTTACTGTGGGGAAGGCCACCAGTTTGAAGAATGCCCATCAAATCCAACATCGGTTTGCTATGTGGGAAACAGAAATTATCATCATCAGAATAACAACCCATATTCGAATACATACAACCCTGGCTGGAGGAATCATCCAAACTTTTCTTGGTCGGGACAAGGAAATCAAAATGCTGTAGCAAGGGAGCAGCATTATAACAATGGAGGTTATAGTCAACAGCAAAGTCTAGAAGCTCCACCTCCAAAACAAGAGAAAACTATGGAGGAAATGATGAAGGAATTCATGACTCAGAATGAAGTGCGACTGAAAAACCAAGATGCTCTTATTCAGAGCCAAGCATCTTCGCTGAGGAGTCTGGAAGTGCAAATGGGGCAATTAGCCAATGACTTGAGGAGCAGGCCACCAGGAGCATTGCCGAGTAACACTGAGAATCCAATGAATGGAAAGGAACAATGTAAAGTTGTCACGCTTCGAAGTGGAAAGCAGTTTGAAGAAAGAAGAGCTGAAAATTTGGAAGCAGGAGAAGGATCATCAGCAGGAGCTGCAGTACCCAAAGAAAATTTGAAGAAAGAAAGGTTGCTCGAGAAGGAAAATGTATCCTCTGATTTTAGAGCAGAGGAAGATTCTGTGGAGAAACCTGCAGAGATGCCTGAAGGAAACATTCCTAAAGCTAAGAGGAAATCTGGATTGGAGGAATATGATTATGTACCACCACCACCATACCCAACCAGATTCAAGAAGCAAAAGGAAGAGGAGCAGTTTAAGAAGTTTCTTGAGATGCTAAAGCAAATTCACATCAACGTGCCATTAGTGGAAGCTCTTGAATAGATGCCAACTTATGTGAAGTTTTTGAAGGATATTCTGTCAAAGAAGAAGAGACTGAAGGAATTTGAGACTGTATCATTATTTGAGGAAGTAGGTGGACCTTTGAGGAGGCAGATCCCAGCTAAGTTAAAGGACCCAGGGAGTTTTACTATCCCCTGTTCTATTGGAGGCCGAGATGTGGGTAGAGCTCTATGTGATTTGGGGGCAAGTGTGAACTTAATGCCGTTGTCAATCTTTAAGAAGTTAGGCATTGGGGGAGCTAGGCCGACTACTATTTCTCTTCAATTGGCAGATAGATCCACTGTACATCCTGAAGGGAAGATTGAAGATGTACTTGTGAGAGTGGATAAGTTCATCTTTCCTGCAGATTTCATTATTCTGGATTATGAAGCAGACAGGGAAGTACCAATCATTTTGGGAAGACCATTCCTTGCTACAGGAAGGACGCTGATTGATGTAGAGAAAGGAGAGCTGATTATGAGAGTACAAGAGGAGCAAGCTACTTTAAACTTATTTAACGCTATGAAGGTCCATGATGACCCTGAGGAATGTTTTTCTATGGACATATTGGAGTCAGTAATCGAAGAATATTTTGAAGAAAATCATTCTGGGAAGGAAGATGATGCTGAGGAATTACCCAGTGAAGCTGCAGCATGGGTAGAGCAAGGGCAAAAGTTTGGGGGAGTTAGGCAACCATTTGAGCCATTGGGTCTGTTGTCTAGAGAAATAAGAGGAACCAAGTCTTCTATGGAGGAACCCCCAGAATTAACCCTAAAACCTCTACCTGCTCACTTGAAATATGCTTACTTGGGTGAATCAGATACATTACATGTGATCATAGCAGCAAATTTGAAGGAAGAAAATGAGCAAAGTCTGTTGGAGTTGCTGAAAAAGCACAAGCGAGCAATAGGATGGACTATATCTGACATCAAGGGGATAAGTCCCACAATTTGTATGCATAAGATTCTGATAGAGGGAGGAAGCAAAAATTCTATTCAGCCACAGAGGAGGTTAAATCCCAATATGAAGGAGGTAGTGAAGAAAGAAGTGATCAAATGGCTGGATGCAGGAATTATATTTCCCATTTGTGATAGTTCTTGGGTAAGCCCTGTGTAATGTGTTCCCAAGAAGGGTGGAGTCACAGTGGTTCAGAATGAGAACAATGAGATGATCACTACAAGAACAGTAACCGGATGGAGAATTTGCATTGACTACAGGAAGTTGAATGATGCAACAAAGAAGGATCACTTTCCTTTACCATTTGTAGATCAGATGCTGGACAAGCTAGCTGGACAGGAATTCTACTGTTTCCTAGATGGATATTCAGGATATCATCAAATAGCAATAGCTCCAGAACATCAAGGGTTAACCACATTTACTTGTCCTTATGGAATATTTGCTTTTAGGAGGATGCCTTTCGGGTTATGCAATGCTCCAGCAACATTTCAGCGTTGTATGATTGCTATTTTCTCTGAGATGATAGATAATGGATTGGAAATTTTTATGGATGACTTTTCAGTATTTGGGGAAGATTTTGAAGCATGTCTGGTGAATTTGGAAAAGGTTTTACAATTGTGTGAGAAATCACAGTTGGTGCTGAACTGGGAGAAGTGTTGTTTTATGGTGCAACAAGGAGTAGTCCTTGGACATAAGATATCAAGAGCTGGAATGGAAGTTGACCCAGCCAAAATTGAGGTGATAGACAAGATGGCAGTGCCAAACACAGTCAAAGCAGTAAGGAGTTTTCTGGGGCATGCAGGATTTTACCGAAGATTCATTAGAGACTTCTCTAAGATTGCAAAGCCCCTATCTGAGCTACTTGAAAAAGATAGGAAGTTTGAGTTTTCTCCACAATGTATGGAAGCATTCTTGAAGCTGAAAGTTGCATTGATCTCTGCACCAGTTATGCAACCACCAGATTGGAATTCTCCATTTGAACTCATGTGTGACGCCAGCAATTTTGCTTTAGGAGTAGCTTTGGGGCATAGAAAGGAGAAAATATTCAGGGTGATCTATTATGCAAGTCGAACCCTTGATGGAGCTCAGAGGAATTATACAACCACAGAGAAAGAGCTGTTAGCTGTGGTATTTGCTTTTGACAAATTCAGATCATATCTGGTGGGGTCCAAAGTAATTGTCTATACAGACCATTCAGCAATCAAGTATCTAATGGCCAAGAAAGATGCCAAGCCAAGGCTGATTAGGTGGATTTTACTATTGCAAGAATTTGATATTGAAATCAGAGACAAGAAAGGGACTGAGAATCAAGTAGCAGATCACCTTTCTAGACTGGAAAATTTAAATGGAGAAGAAGAGATTGAGCAAGTCAATGATAAATTTCTAGATGAGCAGCTGATGAGATGTGAAGATGAAGCTCCATGGTACGCTGATATAGCTAACTATTTGGCCACTGGGAGGAAACCTTATGGAGTCAAGGGGCAGAAGTTGAAGAGATTTCTCCATGATGCGAAGTACTATTATTGGGATGATCCGATGTTGTACAAACTAGGATCAGATCAAGTCTTTAGAAGGTGTGTACCAGAGAAAAATATGCAAGCAATTTTGGCAGACTGCCATGCTGCAACATATGGAGGGCATTACGGTGGACAGAGAACAGCTGCAAAAATTCTTCAGTCAGGTTTCTTTTGGCCCACTATTTTCAAAGATTCATTTTCATTTGTGAAGAATTGTGATAGATGTCAGAGAGTTGGAAACTTGCCTGCTAGAAATGCAATGCCATTGAACAACATAATTGAGGTAGAATTGTTTGATGTGTGGGGAATGGATTTTATGGGTCCATTTCCAATGTCTTTTGGGAATGAATATATTTTACTGGCAGTAGATTATGTGTCTAGATGGGTGGAAGCATGTGCTTGTGCCCGCAATGATTCAGCTACAGTAATGAAGTTCCTCCACAAGAACATTTTTACCAGATTCGGCACACCAAGAGCTTTAATCAGTGATGAAGGTACTCACTTCATCAACAAAAGTTTGTCTGCGATGTTGGCTAAGTATAATGTCACCCACAGAGTTTCCACAGCGTACCATCCACAAACTAATGGGCTAGCAGAGCTTTCCAACCGAGAAGTAAAGAGTGTCCTTGAGAAGGTAGTGAATGTGACCAGGAAGGATTGGTCCAAGCACCTAGATGATTCACTTTGGGCATACAGGACCGCTTATAAAACTCATTTGGGAATGTCACCTTATAGGTTGGTCTTTGGGAAAGCTTGTCACTTACCTTTGGAGTTGGAGCATAAAGCGTATTGGGCAACAAGGAAGTTGAATTTGGATCCGAAATACAGTGGTGCAAAGAGAATGTTGCAGTTAAATGAGCTTGATGAATTGAGGCTGCAGTCTTATGAAAATGCCAAGTTGTACAAAGAGAAGGTTAAGAAATGGCATGACAGCAGGATTTCTGAGAGGAAATTTGAAGAAGGACAGAGAGTTTTATTGTTCAATTCCAGGATGAAGTTATTTCCAGGGAAGCTGAAATCTCGATGGTCAGCACCCTTTGTAGTGGTTAAGGTGTATCCACATGGAGCAGTGGATCTGAAGAATGAGGACACTGGAGAAACATTCAAAGTAAATGGAGCTAGGGTGAAGCATTATCATGGAGGAAGCATAGACAGGGAAAAGGCATCCATTCCCATTGAAGAACCTTGAGCATCAGAGCCCCTGAACCATTGGAAGGAATGTCATCAGAATTGCATAAAAATTGGTTCAGGGAGTAACACTTTTAATTTAATGCATTTAATATTATGTTTTAGGATTAGTTTAATAGTATTTATCTTTGTTGCTACAGCATGTAAATAGCATGATTTCTATATTTTAGGTAGTTAAATTCCATGCGTTAGAGTAAATTTAGAGTTAATTTCATATATCGTATAATATATTTTAAATTTTAGTTTGATAGATTAAAAAAAAATCTGAAAAATTTTATGTGAATATATTTTGCACCGAGTAAGAAAATTAATTATAGAAAATTTTACAGAAAAGGGACACATGGAAGGCAAATAACCGCTGAGGAACTGTTGCTGCTGATGTCATCGGAGGCGGAGTTACTTTTTGGCAGGTTTATTTGTGGTGGTTAAATTTTGAATTTTATAATGTGTCGTTTCACAAGAAGTCGAAGGGTTTCCTAGTTTTGTATATATCTTTTCTGCATTTGAGAATTCTGAAAAAGAAAACTTCACCACTTTGGGTAATTGGAAGAAGAAAGCGACAAATTGAACGAGAAAAGCCGAGGGTCTGTGAGGTTAAAGAGTCAATGTAAGTACCCTGTCTCTTGCATTTCATTTGTTGATTCTGCAAATTGCGATTTGTGAGAGAACATGGAGAAACATGCAGCCAACGGTAATTTTCAAGTTCGAATTTTCTTAAAAATTGTTTGGGAATCTTGGTTTTTCTGTAATTCTGGTGTGAAACTTCTTGCAAATCACATGTTTGATGTTTGAGGACACTGCATTGTGATGGGTAGTCGTCTTGTTAGGGCTAAAATGTGACATGTTTTACGCATGCGAGACAGAAAGGGGTAGGATAGTTCTTCTCTAAGGCTGTTTGAAAATTTGAATTCAAGTAAAGGAAATTATCTAAACCTCTTATTTTTCTTGAAATCTGTGAGCCGAACTTTCTGAATTCATACTGAAGCATAAAGTTTGGGGGAGGGTATTTTCCTTGCTTGGATGAACTGTAGCAAAATAGTCTGTTTTTGTCAGAATTTGGGAAATTTATCTGTGCATTGTATTTGAAAATATATCTCGTGCTTATTTTCTGATTTGGCATGAGTCCAGAAATTTCTGAGATGAAAACTAAACAACCCGCAAAAAGAAAGCCTGGTTCAGTGGAAAGTCCGATCCCTAGTTCTGAGAAGAAAGGAAAGGCACAGGAGAAGCCAGTGCGAAGATCTAGCCGAACCGCAGTTGCAACCATGGCTAGTAGGAATGCAAAGCTTCTGAAGACAAGTGCAAACAACCCTGTAGAGGTACATGATGAAGACCCACCTGTTGCAAGGAAGGAAACGCAGTCTGAAAAAGCCAAGAGGGAAAAAGAAGGTTTGAAGAAGTTGATCCATGCTGCTGAACAGTTACGACTGATTGAAGTGGCCAGGGAGAAGTCTGCAGGAAGTAAGAAAACTACACCATCTACCTCAAGCACGAAGCAAAAGGAACAGAAAAAGCCAATTGCTAAAGTCCAACCCAAGAAAATGGTTACCCCAGTGAAGGAATCAAGGCAGAAAAAAGATTGAGGATAAAAAGCAAGCCGAGGAGGAAAATTCTGAGGATAAAGAAAGTGAAGATGCAGAACAAGAGGAAGAAGCAAGTGAAGCAAGTGAAGCAAGTGAAGAAAGTGAAGAAGTCAATGAAGGATCTGAGGAAGAGCAGAGCTCAGAAGAAGGTGATGCTGAGGCATCAGAAGAGCAAATGACAGACGAGCAAGAGTCTGAAGACGAATCTGAGAAGGTAGAAACTGAAGAGGAGGAAGAGAAACCCAAAGACTGGAAGGAGGATCAAGGTCGTCGCAGTAAAAGAAGGAGAAACTTCTGTGAAGGCTCAGCAGAAAGAGAAGATGAGCCAGAGAGAGCAAATTAAAGAAGGAAAGAAGAAAGTTGGTAAAGAAGCAGTTCTGACCCCAGAAGAGATTGATAATCTTCCGAAGTTTTCATCCAAGACACACAAAGGAAGAATGAAGTTGGTAATGGAGAGGCAGTTGTTGATTGAAAGAGGGTTCAAAAGCTTGAAGGTATTACCTGAGGACTTGTTGAAGCAAGTTGAGCATCAGGGGTGGGAGAACTTTGTGTTGCCACCACCCTATCCTGTTACCGCACTGGTCAAGGAATTCTATGCAAATTGTGAACAACTGTCTGCTGACAAACCTGAGATAGTCGCCACTGTTCGAGGAAAGAAGGTGAAGTTAAATGCTGAAACAATACATGAGGTGTTTGGAACTCACGCACCGGAATCTGATGAATTCATTGAGGTCTGTTTCGCACCTACGAAGAAGCAATTAGATGAAGCCCTCAAAGTGGTAGGACTACCTGGAGCCAGGTGGAACGATGAAGCAAAGGATAATAAGTATTTGCTTTCAAAGTTCCTAACACTCAGAAGCGAACCTGTGGTTACAGTTCTTGAAGAATAGAATTAGCCCAACCACGCACAATACCAATATTGGCCAGGACCGTATTTTGATGATTGCCGCTATCTTGAAGGGTGATCCAATTAACTATGCGCCATTTCTGATTGATACGGTTGGCTATTCTGCTTCGAAAGAGCGAGGACCACTTTTCTGCCCATCTCTGATTTTTGAAATCTGCAAGAGGGCTGGAGTCCCATTCCATGATGAAGAACCGCGAAAGACCTCAAGGACCTTCTTCAACATTGAGTATCTGCGCCAAAGGCACGAGAATTCACAAAAGAAGGAAGGGGTGGAGCCCTCGTCTGCTGACCAAGTTTCTGTGCAGGTATTGCAGGGAAGGTTGGACGACATCTCTGAGCAAAACGGTCAACTGCTGAAGGAGTTTGAAAATCTCAGCACAATGATGATGGAGATGCAATTCCAAACCGAGGAACTGGTGAAGAAGCTTGATAACATGAAAGCTGAGAAGGGAACATCCGCTGTTGTGAAGAAGAAGAAGTCTGCCTGAAGGCCGCGGTCAACTCTAAACTTGATCTTTTGAACAAAACTCTGTTTTAAATTTGTGTTTGTGTGAAGATGTTGGGTGAATGTTTAACCCTTAGTATTTTAGTTAGTTGTTTTAGTTGTTGTTTCCGTAATGGATGTTTAGTAGGTTGAAGTATTAATATTGTGTCTAAGTATCTTGTCTTGGGTTCGATGATGTGTGTGTGAGCATTCTTGCTGTCTTGAAATTTCATGATTGATGCTTGAGTGATTGGGAGTCAACCCCCAAAATTTTTAAGTTTAACTTTAGGATGATAGATTGGCTTGAATAACAGAAGTTGTGGTCGTTTGTTTTGAAAACCTGATATGCTAAGTGCTTGGGTTTAGGCGGTACTTTGGTTTTGCTTAGAAAAAGGGCATGTGAGGTGCTACCTACTTGAAAATGTAGGCTATTTGAAGCGAAATTTGAATGAGCATCACATGGAGAAATGATCTAGGCATTCTTTGCATCTTTGTGCCGGCAGAAATGTTTTTCATTGCATTACAGTTACCCTTGCACCTAGATTTGAGCTTTGAGCCTTTTTCATTGATTTTGACCATATAAGATGTGAGCTAATCTATCCATACACTTACCCTGATTTGAGGTTCATCATATTGCACCTCAGCATTCGGAATTTCAGCATCTGGCATCTCAACATTCTGGACATCAGCATTCAACATTCTAAACATCAGCATTCCGTATCTCAGCATTCTAAACTTCAGCGTCTTTCTTGGCAATCTCCTCAGCAACGCCCAATCTTCTTTCAACAATCTGTCTTGAATTTGGAATATCTTCATCTTCTTCATCAATCGATCCTAGAATCTCCAAATTATCATTAAGATAATTTTTTTGGTGGCCTCAGCATGATCATTAGCATCATCGGCCGGTTCAGCAGTTTGGTCACCTGCTGAATGCGCCTAAGTTGGATTACAATCATTCATCGGCTTAGTCGGATCAATCTGCATATTTTCGAAAGAATTCAAGATAGATTGACCATGGACATCATTAGCCTCATGATTGTCATCCTTTTTCTCAATAATAATCCTGCGCACTAGAGTAGACTCATAAAAAATAACATTGCATGTTGTTTCTACATCTTTAGTCGTCTTGTTTAACACTCTATAACCTTTGTGAGAAGGATGTCCATATCGAAGGAACACACCTTCATCAGACTTGGGCGAAAAAGTGTTAAGCTTTGACTTCCCGTTGTTATGAATATAACATGTCGAACTAAAAGCACGAAGATGAGTTAGAGAAGGCTTACGATCATTAAAGACCATTCTACTGGGGAGTCCTAGTAGTGGATTTCTCATGCCCGATTCCAGTGACCTCTTTGCTACTCAACTCCTTCAGGATCAGCTCTAGAAGGATGAGTTTACTTCATCCTTGGTCCTTAGCAGTCTGACCCACGTATACCTGGAAAATTCATCAACAACCACAAGAGTATAATCCTTTTTCCTTACAGTGGCTGGAGTGACTGGGCCAAATAGATTCATGTGCAAAAGCTCAAGGATTCTCTCAGAAGTGGCCTTCTCCGGGTTTGACTTGAAGGATTCCTTCGTCTGCTTCCCTTGTTGGCAAGCTTTGCATACGCCTTCCTTTCTGAAGGTCGCCTCAGGCAATCCGATAACAAGATTGTGCTTGGCTAGGTAGTTAATGGTTTTATAGTTGAGATGAGTTAACCTCTTATGCCATAACCAATTTGTCTCTTTCTTGTTTAATGCTACGAAGCATGAATGTTGTTGGCCGCTTTGCCAATCAACAGTGTATAGGCCACCTTTGCGGATGTCTCTGAGCTTCACTTCACCTGTAGCACTGTCAACAATTTCACATCCAGTGCTAATGAAATAAATATTGTACCCATTCTCGCACAGTTGGCTGATGCTCAGTAGATTGTGTTTGAGGTTGGAGATGAGAGCAACGTTGATGATTCTCATTCCATCTTGCTCGATGCATCCTCTTCCAATCACTCGTCCTTTGCTATTATAACCAAACATGACTGTGGGGCCATAAACTCTTTGAAGTTTTGAGAATAATTCTTCTCTCCCTAATATGTGTCCTAATCAGCCACTATCTATGATCCATTCATTTAACATTCCTGATGTCTTCGCTCTTGGATCCTGTCCCTGCAAAAATCAACAATTTTGTTTAGGTACCCGCTTAACAATTTTGAAAAAACTCCATGCATATTATCACTGATTAAGATCAAGTTTGATTATCTAACAGAGTCCAACAAGAAGAAAAGGCCTTTGGGAAACCAAGGGTGTGTTTCTTATTACTTTCTCTAATCCAAACGGATAGAACGAAGCCATCAACAATAAAACTAGCAGGCCCCAGAGACTAGGATTTCTTCTAAACAAATTTAAAATAGATTTGGTGGGTTGCCAATAAAAAGTAATTCCCTCCGTAATAAGAATTAAGAAATATTAACTAATAAGACAACACACTGCAGTAAAGTAAAGGAATGAGGAATGCTGCAAATAAGTATATTCCTTAATAAGCCTTGTCAAAACGCAGTTAATACTGACAGAAGTTAATTACTCTGATCCATTGGCGCTCCTCCCCGGACGAATGATGCTGAGTCCCTCCTTTCCAATATAATTTACCAAGCAACTCTTTAACAAATAAAAAGAGCATGTTCATCAGCATATGTTGGAACCCACATCTTGGTGATCTTCAAGATTTTCTTCTTGACATCACTCTTAGCAACCTTCTCGACCTTAGTTGGATAAGCAAATCTTGCATAATTCAAACGAGTGGAGTAGTGTGCTTAGCCTTCATAGTCCTTTTGAAAGGAAAATGATTGGACTTAGGCCTCACATATGTGTTCCTCCTATGTGGTGTGTACTTAGGGTACTATGGTCTTACAGCAAGGTTGTTAGGAAAATATTCCTTGATTTATATTGTAAATCTCCCTTTAGGATCAAATTGTAAAAGTTTTCTTGAATCAAAGCTTAGTTAGTTTGGTCGATCATTGATGAATTCTAGATAGTCTAGCAACTCTGTGAAAAGTCCTGTTTAGGAATTATTTGAGTTGTAATAGATTAGAAGTGCTAGCGAAAGACTGCTGAAGGATTCAGCAGTGGAAATGAAGACTTCGGAATTCTGGGTGCTAGGAACGTTCTCATCAGTCAAGCCGATTGCTAGAGAAGTCAGTAGACAGAAGTGGTTGCAAAGGAGATAGCAGACAAAGTGCTAAGAAGATTGATTGCTAAAATGCTAGCAATCATATGCTAAAAGAAGAGACTGCTAGGAGTATTTGCTCAGCAATCAGCAGTTAAGTGATAGCAGAATGCTAAAGGAGTTAGCATTCACTACTTGCTCAGGAGGTTGCTAGAAGAGCTCAACAATCAAAAGGCTTAGCAGACCCTTCCCAGCATTCTCCGATAGAATGCTAAGCAAAGGAACACCTAGCAAACACTTGCTTTATACTACCATTCTAACAAAAAGTACAACCAAAGGACGAATAGCCTTCCCAAAGTAGGTAAAAAGGCATTGTACATGCTGGAAAGGACGAAAAGCAAGTAGCTCTTTTGGACAAGGAGGACCGTTGTGTCTAACGGGTCTAGAGATTCAAAGTTTGAATCTCTAGATATAAAAGAGAAGTCAAAACAAGAGAGAACCCCCCCTTCACGACTACGACTAACCCTTGCTCATACGAGACAAATCTTTACAAATGAGCAGAAGCAAAAAGAGAGTAATCAGTTGAGAGCTCCTTAAAGAGAAGAATTCAAAGCTCTCAACAACCGTAGTGTCCCCCTCATTGAATATCTGACACTACATTGAAGAGATTCCTTGACTTTGCTCAAGAATCTAATCATTGGGATAACTTCCATCCTAGGAAGCATCCAGCAGTCACATCTCTGAAAAGGGATTGACTCCCACGGGCTGTTTCCAAAATCTGGAAAATTCAGAAGGAACTATAAAGCTTCCATTGCAGTAAAGACAAGTTTTACGAAGGTGCGCCCTTGACTTAGACGCTACTGCCGACCGAGAAGATCCAAGTAACGGAGGATAGTCTTGTAGTGGCTGGCTCGAAAGCTCACCACCTGCTATACGAGATAGGCGATTCCTTGTACTTGACCATATCTTTTTAGTGAAATTCCCTGTGTTCGACTGAGGAGTGGACGTAGATCTTTAAGGATCGAACCACTATAAATATTGTGTGCTCTTACTGTTTTATTGTTTCTACTATTTGATTTAAAACCAAGCAACCTCAAGTTGCAAGAGCATATCTCTGAAACAATTTTAATACCCACCTTGAGCTAAACATTTGTGAAAGACACTAAGTGCAAGTTACTCTATATATTCCGCTGCATTTGCTAAGTAGCTTTAGGTCGCTTATCACGTATTTGATCCGGGACCAACAAGTGGTATCAGAGCAGGAGGTCATAAGACTTATTGCTTCTGAATCCCTTTTGACCAGATCTACATTTTCCTTTCATTGTGTTGTGTTGGTTTAGCTCAGGAACACAAATCTTGCCAAGATGAACCATACTCTTCCAAAGTACAACAAAGAGAAGTTTAACTCATGGCAGAAGATGGCCACCATCCTGCTCCAAAGTATACATCCAGAGATGGTGGACGTTCTTTCTAAGGGGCCTATAAGGATCATGAAGCCAAATATTTTTGTAGGTCCAGTTGCTAAGGGGCAACCGAGACCACCTCCGATGCTCAAGAAGACGTTCGATGAATGGATGGTCGAGGACAAGAAAAGAGATCAGCTAGAATATTTTCCAAAGAAGCTTATACTTGACAGTTTTCCACCGTTGATGGCAGATAAGACTCTGGACATTGATACAGCTAAGCCGATGTGGGACTATGTCTGCGCATCATCCCAGGAGACTGAGAAAATGAAACGCAACAAACTCCACGTAGTTGTTGATAAGTATGAATATTTCTCTATGATTGCAGGTGAATCCATTCAAGCAATGGAAGAGAGATTCAATACAATCATTGGAGAGCTCCGGAACTTGGAAAAGACGTACGACAATGGCGAAATAAATAACAAGATCATCTCCAAACTCTTTCCAAGGAGTGATTGGTTTGTAAAGATGACGAGCTTGAGCAAAAATGACCTCAGCAAGATGTCTACATCTGAGGTATTTGTTCAACTTAAAGATCATGAATTTATAATACAACAATCGAAGAAGAACGAAGCCACTACTGCACAAACTTCGTCATCAAATGTTGTACCCCCATAGGATCTAGCATTCTTTGTGAAGAAATATGCTGGAAAGTGGAAGCCAAGGAAACCCTTCCACAATAATGAGAGATCCACACCAGCAAAGGAGGTTGCCTCAACCTCAGGTTCACAACATGTAGACCTCAAGATTAGTGAGCTCGAAGAGCAGATGTGAAAGCTTCAAAAGCTCATGCTGGAAGCCAAGGCAGAGAAGGAAGCCAAGGAGGATAAGCTCACATCATCCTCCAGATTAGCTGAAAGAAAGCTTAGGACGTACTTTGAGTGCAATTCGCTGGATCATCTAAAGCACGAGTGTCCATAGGTGAGCAAGGAGGAAAGAGAGCGCCTCAACGAAAGGTTCGAGAGAAGAGCTGTCAAAGCAGTAACCCGAGCGCTGCTGAGTATTATGTATCTAATGCTAGGATAACAAGTCCTTCCTTTCATAGGGGCAAGCAAGTAGCATACCATGTTGTAAGACCACAGTATCCTAAGTACACACCACATAGGAGGAACACCTATGTGAGGCCTGAGTCCAACTGTTTTCCTTTCAAGAGGACTATGAAGGCTAAACACACTACTCCAGCTCATTCTAATTATGCAAAATTTGCTTATCCAACGAAGGTCGTGAAGGTTTCTAAGGGTGATGTCAAGAAGAAAATCTTGAAGATCACCAAGATGTGGGTTCCAAAAGGGACCATGATCCACGCTAATCCTGCAGGACCCGATGCTAAGCGGGTACCTAAACAGAATTGCTAATTTTTGCCGAAACAGGATCAAAGAGCTAAGACATTCGGCATGTCAAATAAATAGATCCTAGATAGTGGCTGCTCAGGCGACATGACGGGGCGAGAAGAGTTATTCTCCGAACTTCAAAGGATTTATGGCCCCATAGTCATGTTCGGCGATAACAGCAAAGGACGAGTGATTGGACGAGGATGCATTGAGCAAGATGGAATGAGAATCTTCAACGTTGCCCTTGTGTGCAACCTCAAGCACAATCTACTGAGCATAAGCCAACTATGCGAGAATGGTACAACGTCTATTTCATTAATACTGATTGTGAGATTTTTTATAGTGCTACAGGTGAAGTGAAGCTCAGAGGCATCCGCAAGGGTGGCCTATACACTGTTGATTGGCAAAGCGGTCAACATCATTCATGTTTTGTAGCATTCAACAAGGAAGAGGCGAATTGGCTATGGCATAAGAGGTTAACTCATATGAACTTTAAAACCATTAACCACCTAGCCAAGAACAATCTTGTTGTAGGATTGCCTGAAGCGACCTTCAGAAAGGATGGTGTGTGCAAAGCTTTCCAGCAAGGGAAGCAGGCTGAGGCATCATTCAGGATTAATTTGGCCCAGTCATTCCAGCCACTGTAAGTAAAAAGGTTTATACACTTGTGGTTGTTGATGACTTTTCCAGGTACACATGGGTCAGATTGCTAAGGACCAAGGATGAAGTAAAACTCATTCTACCAGAGCTAATCCGCAAGGAACATAATAGCAAAGAGGTCACCATTAAAAGAATCCGATCAGACAACAGGACTGAATTTTGCAATGGGATTTTAACGGATTTTTGCACCGAAGCTGGAATCGGGCATGAGAAATCCACTGCTAGGATCCCCCAGCAGAATGGTCTAGTAGAGAGAAAGAATAGGTCCCTAAAGGAAGCAGTGCGGTCGATGCTAGCCGACTCTGGTCTGAGTGGAAATATTGGGGCGAAGCAGTCATGACTGCCTGCTACACTCAGAATAGGAGTGCAATCAATGGTAGATTCAACAAGACACCTTATGAAGTGTACAATGGTCGTAAGCCTTCTCTGACTCATCTTCGTGATTTTGGTTCGACATGTTATATTCATAACAATGGGAAGTCGAAGCTTAACTCTTTTTCACCTAAGTCTGATGAAGGTGTGTTATTTGGATACTGACATCATTCTCACAAGGGCTATAGAGTGTTAAAAAAGACGACTCAAGTTGTGGAGATAACATGCAATGTTATTTTTGATGAGTCTACCCTAGTGCGCAGGATTAGTAAAGAGAAATAGAATGCAAATCATGAGGCTAATGATGTCCATGATCAATCTATCTTGAATTATTTTGAAAAAATGAGGATTGATCCGACTAAGTCAATGAATAATTGCAATCCGACTCAGGCGCATTCAGCAGGTGACCAAATTGCTGAACTGACCGATGATGCTAATGATCATGCTGAGGCCACCAACCAAATTTATCTTAATGGTAATTTGGAGATTATGGGATCTCTTGAAGAAGAAGATGAAGAAATTCCAGATCAAGGACGAGTTGCTGAAGGAAGATTGGGTGTTGCTGAGGAGATCGCTAAGGAAAATGCTGAGATTCCAGATGCTGAGATCCGGAATGCTGAAGTCCAGAATGCTGAGAATCCTGTTGCTGAGATGCTGAATGTCGAACCTCCGGTGATTGATGAGGAAAATGTTCTAGCATAGAACAATTCAGCACGCGAAGCTAGCAATGCAACCCCAGCAGCCAGCAATCAAAGACCGAGATGGCTACAAGATCACGCCCTAGATGCTTGATAACTCTCTTAAAGAGTTATTATTTTGTGTCTAGTTGTGGTTAATAATGTTCTAGTATAGCTTGTTTATAGGATAAGTGAGTAAATTTAGGTTATTTGGTTAGTATTTTAAATTCGAGTCCAATTTGTTGTGTTTAGTTAATAAATGAGTTTTTGCAGAAGAAATGGTTGAGTTGTATCACATGTTTACTATGCTGAAGCATGACGAGAGCATGAAAGGTTGATATGATGCTACAGCATAGGAGTGGCATGAGTTACATTTGAAGGGTGAATCTTTGGGACCACAGCAGACAGGATCTCTGCACTTTTCAGAATTTGTCCCAGGAGTAGGACACGTGTCGCCCAGAAGGATTATCAAGCTGGAAAGAAAAAGGAGGAGCCACGTGTAAGGTCTGGATGAGGCTGAGGAGGAGACAAAAAAGAGAGATAATTTCTTTTGGAGAGGGTAACAATCAGAGAGAGTGGAAAGGAGAGAAAAAGAATCAACATTGGAGAAGGGTGTGCTCGGGAGAAATCATTGTGGCGGCTGAAGAAACCCTGAACCATTTATCTTTATTTTGTAGCTTATTTTAGTATTATTCAGTGAATGATGTTTGTTAGCATGAACTTGAATGCTATTTGTTTTCTATATTTTGTAAGTATGAGCTAAACGTTCTAAGCTCGGGTTGTTGATAATGTTTATCCTTCCGAATATATGTTGAGGCTGTTGTCATGTCAAATCTGGCTTTTGATTTCAATTCTGATTTGTTTGTCTATCTAAACACGACGGTGGCAGATAGGAACTTCACCTAGTGAGACCGAGAGGAGATCTAGGACGAGGGAAATGAAATCAACCTAGATTTCTAGTGTAGACATACATAGAGTCTAAGGCTCGCATGAACCCTTGTTTGTCAACGAAATGTTTGAAGGCAAAACTTACCATAGACATATGGAAGCTAGCAATAAAACATAGATCTAGTGCTATGAAGATAGTCTAGGCATAAAATAGAGTGGTTGTGAGAACCAGAGTTGATGTCTGAACGATGCTACAGCATATAGGAGAGAGGATAAACTGAAGTTAACAACCCGAGTGTTTTCTTAATATTAAATTTTACACCATTTGGTTCGTTTATGATTATTTTGTGGGAAGAAATAGTATTGACTGTTTTAGCACTGCTTGGTTTCATTTTATATGCTTTCCTCTTGATTTAGTTTAGAAGAAACTACAAAACACCATTAATTTACAAGCAATAGAATGTGCACGGTTCACTTTCACTCCCTTGGGTACGATATCTGGACTTAGATCTGTATTACTTGTTTGACATACGTGCACTTGCGTATTAATTTCATAGCTACTAGAACAACAACAATGCTGTCATTGATTACGTCAATGATCCCGTAAGGAAGGGACAAGGAAATGCAATGCTAGCATTCTACATATCGCATGAATAGCCTACGAAGGTTGAAGATGCTCTACAATATCCAGATTAGGTGAATGCTATGCAGGAAGAGCTAGCAGAGTTCACACGCAATCATGTCTGGGATCTAGTAGACAGACCTGAGCATCAAAGTATTATTGGAACAAAGTGGGTGTTCAATAACAAAAAGGATGAATCTGGAATGTGATGGGTTTTTTATATTGAAAGCATTTATCATAATGAGTATACAACGGTTTATTTCTCCTATTTGTTAACAATCTTACATGTATGTAACAATGGTATCCTCTTGTCTCACCGATAGGGACGATTATAGGGCGTGTTGTAGATCACAGAAGACAGTATGATCACTTGACCTAGTGAGACATAAACCTGATCACAACCGAGATAACATATGAAGATATGTCTGTCCTTATGGCTGTGGCATTGTCAGAATAAGTAGTTTGTCTTGGTTACTTGACATGCTGGTACGCAGGGGTGGCGTATTGATGGACCGCAGTGAGATGTATTCGTATGTCTGACATCAGCGAATACAAGATCACGATATTGATTGAGTCCAAACCCTAACGAAGGTTTAGGGGTTTGCACGGGTTGACTATTGCTTCGACTTGCCATGGTGGAGAGTCTGAGTGACGTGCTCGTATATCTACATCTTGGGTAACCATATCCGAGTAATAGGATGGGGACACTCCCTGAGGAGCTCAATGACATTCATCGTGCTAAAGTCCTGCAGGCTGATTAAGTTCAGGCACGAGTGATAAGGATTGAGTGGTACTACTCAGGAATAATAAGATATTAATTAATTGTAGTTAGAGCTTGTCAGAAGCTCCAATTAATTAATGAATGTCCGGTAACCTTAAATATGGGGATTCTCAATTAACTCAACCCGTTCTCATAACGTGGCAATAAAGGGGGTCGGTCAATATATGTGGTGAAAAAGAATTAATATTAATTAATCGATTATGTCCTGGGTTGTGGAAATGGGAATTAATTAATTATAGGCCCACTTTATTATTTGCATTAGGTCCCAGGACTTGCCCAATTAAATATGCTAAAAAAGGGCCGAGTAGCCCATTAGGGTTAAAACCCTGGGTCTATAAATGGACCACTCTCTCTTAGAAACCCTAGCCACTTGTGTGATGATTCAAATAAGTCAAAACCCTAGAGCAGAGAGAGAGTGGGCGACGGCTAGTGCAGAGGAAGGAGAATTTTGATTCTGGCCTTGCACAACAACAGATCTGTAGAATCCTCACCAGTAACAGATCTGAACAGCATTGGGACACAACCCTGAAGATCTAATCTGGAGAACAAATTTCTTCTTTCGTCTTCTTATTTTCGATTTAATTTTGAAATTAGATTTCTAATTTCTGTTTCCGCAGATTAAATCGAATCGCATGGTTGAATTGGAAGTTAGATATTCAAACGCAAAAGATCGGAATAGACTCTACGGAATAACGGTAATTCCTCAATCCACAATTCTGAGAATTAAATTCATAGGAGTATGCTAGGTTTATTCCGAATTCTGATTGTGCACAATATCCATAAATCGGTCCGGTTCAATAGGTTTGGTGATTCGGTTCACTGGAAAACTCCACAATTGGTATCAGAGCGAGGTTCCTGATTTATGGCTCTTTTATGCATAATTAAATTTGATATATGCATATATGAATTTATTTGTTTTGTGGATGGTTTTTGTTCCTCGTGGCTACCCGTGTAGGGCTGAATTAATTTTGTAAAATCACGAGAAAATTCGTGATTAGTATAGATTTGTTTTAAAATTTTAATAGTATAGATTTTTTAATTTTATTTCAAATCTGTAATTGAACGGATCGAGGACGAAGAATGAAGACGGAGGCCGACGAACTGGGCGGCGGTGCACGGCGGCAGCAGGAGGCCGTGGGAGGACGACGGCGGCAGGCAGGCCGGCATCGCGGGCATGGCAGTAGCGCGCGCGGCGCGCTTGCGCACGGCGGCTGGCTGCGCACGGCCGAGAGTCGCGAGCGTGCGGCTGGGAGCGTTCGGCGGCGGCAGCGGTGGCTCGTGTTTTGGTGGTTTGTGCAATCCTGTGTAAACCATAGGGTTTGCATTAGGGTTAGGGCAAATCATCAGATCACAAAGCCTTAATCCTAAAGATTCGGTGGATAAAGATTTGGAGGCCCTAGAAGATTTGAGAAGATTTGAATTTATCCAAAATAGATTCAAATTTCAAATTGTAATAGACAGGATTTATTTTTCCTATTTTGTGGGGCAACGAGGAATTTTTGTTTGCCTTAATTATCCTCGCATGATATATGTCTTATTTATGTGCGCAATTAAGCATGAGTAGATAATAGACAAAGACATTATGTGCGCATATAAGAAACATTTTAAAAGAAAAATACTAAGCAAATTTTTTAATTGAAATCAATAGACCTCCACAAAGCCGTCCTAGGCTGTAAGTGTATCTCTCGTTCTATTAAACGTCTACAAGTGTAGCTTGCTAGTTCTTAGAGGTGCATGGGTACGGTTGTTGGGATTTCTAGACAGACAATTTAAATCATGTGAATAGTGGGAGGGTTTTGTGTAAACGTCTACGAGTGTAGCTTGCTTAGATCTCTTTTACAAGTATTCTAGGATTGATTTAAATTATAGATAACACAAGCTTTAAGGGCTGTGCGGTATGGTTACGTGCCATGCTAAACTGTCTCTTTTGGCCGGAGTTAAATTTGTGGTAAATGGCTTAGAAGCATCTTAGAATATAATGCAAGAATTGCATCCCTGTTCTTGAGAGATGGCTTGGTATAAGGTTTTCACTAATTATTAATTTCTAGTGTCAAAAGCTTCCTGACATGGTAGTGAAATTAAATGTATTGGGGCTTAAAACTCGCAGTTCTGGTTGAGGGTGACATCGTAAACGTCTACGAGTGTAGCTTGTGGTGGGAACTCTTGGGCAATTAGTGGAAAACATTTGTATTTGATTTATTAAAAGGTTTTCAATGCATTTGTTTTCAAAGTTCTACATGTATGTTCTTATTTAAGATTCTTTATTGTTTCAGATATGTCTATGTCTACTGTCGATCATTTACTTGCTCTCAATCCTCTAACTGGTCCAAACTTCCATGAATGGAGATACTGCATTGAGTATATTCTCCTGACTAAGCAACACATGTTTGTTCTTACTATGATGCCACTTGCCCCACGTTACCATAAAGTCTCTAGACGTGAGAAGGAGTTCTATGATAGATGGGTGGCATCTGTAGATTTTACTTACAAGTTAATCTCGGATAACCTATCTAGAGAACTGAAGCTCAAGTACATGAGCTATTGTAGCTCTGTTGTGATCTGGATGGACTTAGTGGCCATGTATGGAGAAGTGGAACGAACTATCAACTGTGATCTCGTGAAAGACCTTGTCTGTAAGAGAATGGTTGATGGCATTTCAGTGGCACTGCATGTGATGATGATGGATAACACCATGAAATGATTCACATGTAGAGGTGGATGTATATCTGATCGGGCTAAGATCGATATAATCCTGAACTCTTTACCGCTTTCATTCTATGACTTTAAGAAGGATGTAGCTAAGAGAAATAAGTACTCTTTCAAAGAGTTGCTTACTGATCTCATAGCAGAACTGTCTTTCGTACCTTCATGGGATTCTGAGTTATCAAATCTTGAGCAAAGCTTGGGTACATTGAAAGATGTGGTTCATACTGTGTGCAAGAATATGGTTGATCGCAGATCACGTGAGAGGAGGTGAAATGAGATAAAGAGGGTTGGTGTCACTTCAAGTAGGAACGCATGCAGAAGTAAGGGACAAGGTACGTCATTTGCATTTATAACGGAAACATGTTTAGCATCTGTTTCTACTCATTTGTGGGTAGTGGATACTGGAGCTACTGATCATGTTTGTTACATTTTGCAGGGGTTCACACCGAGGAGGGTGCTGAAGAATGACGAGGTTACCATCTCAATGGGAACGCATCACAAGTGAGTGCGGCTGCCATTGGAGATTTCACCTTGTACTTTGATGATTCTGTTTTAACTTTGAGAGATGTTTTGTACGTGCCGGATTTTCGGCGGAACCTTATTTCAGTTTCCAAACTTTATGTTGATGGATATTCAGTTATTTTTTATAGTGGTGTTTCTATCATTGGTAATAACGGTGTTATTTGTCGTGGGATGCTGAATAATTCTCTCTATGTTATTAACTGTAATCATAAGGCTCCCGCAAGTATTGCATGTAATTCATCCGTAATTGATAATCCTAGAAAGAGAAAACTTACTTCTTCTGATGAGGATCTTACATATCTCTGGCACTTGAGACTGGGTCACATCAGCTTGAAGCGGATTCATCGACTTGCAGATGAAGGTACATTGGACTTAGTCCGGGCTGTACCTTATCAAGTCTGTGAATCCTGTATCGAGGGCAAGATGTCAACTAGGCCTTTCAAGGCTAGTCAGTCTCGAGCAGATGAAGTGTTGGAATTGATCCATTCTGACTTATGTGGACCGATGTCCATGCAGGCTCGTGGAGGGTACGAGTACTTCGTCACTTTCATTGACGATTACTCAAGGTACGGATACGTTTACTTGCTTTGTTACAAGTCTGAATGCTTTGAGAAATTCAAAGAGTTCAAGGCTGAGGTAGAAAAGAAGGTCGGGAAAACTATCAAGTCACTGCGATCTGACCGCGGTGGCGAATACCTCAGTAACGAGTTCCTGTAGTATTTGTAAAAGAACGGGATTACATCCCAGTGGACTGCACCGGGTACTCCCTAGCAAAACGGTGTAGCTGAAAGAAGAAATAGGACTCTTCTAGAGATGGTAAGATCAATGATGAGTTATGCAAACTTACCAATTTCTTTTTGGGGCTACGCATTGGAAACAACAACTTACGTGTTAAATGTGGTGCCTTCTAAGTCAGTTCCTAAGACGCCTTCTGAGCTTTTCCCTTGTCGCAAACTGAGTTTGTGCAAGTTTAGAGTATGGGGCTGTCCGCCACACGTACTGTCGAAGGAACCTCATAAGTTAGAAAGCAGGTCAAAAGTAATGTTGTTCATAGGGTATCCCAGGCAAACGAAAGGTGGTTAGTTTTAATGTCCTGAGAGTCAAAGAGTCATTGTTAGCACCAACGCTAGATTCTTGGAGGACGAGTATGTGAGTAATCACAAGTGAAGGAGTAATATTGTTCTTCAAGAAATTGAGAGCGAGAATGTGATTCCAAGGGAAGGGGAACGTGTTGTTGTGGGTGCACCTGTGAGAGGTTCAGCACCACAGACACGTTCTTCAGTGCAAGGTGCAGAACCACAAGTTACTGCACCTACTACTGACATGGCACCGATGCCTCATCGTAGTGGGAGAGTTATTTTTTAGCCGAAAAGGTACATGTTTGTGGGTGAGTCTTCGAACTTGAGCCCGGAAGACGGACATGAGGACTCTGACCCACTGACTTACGAAGAGGCAGTGCAGGACAAGGATGTTGAAAAATGGCGTGTCGCCATCGATTCTGAAATTGAATCTATAACTGCTATGGATGTATACCAGAAAATGGATTTGCCGAATGCTTTAGGGCCATAGGGTGCAAATGGGTATACAAGAGAAAGAAAGGGGCGGATGGAAAGATCACGACTTTTAAAGCTAGGCTGGTGGCAAAGGGTTATAGGCAGAAAGAGGGCATTAACTATGACGATACCATTTCACCCGTAGCCATGCTCAAATCCATCTGGATACTCCTTGCCATAGCTGTGCATATGGACCTCGAGATCTGGCAGATGGATGTCAAAACCGCTTTTCTAAATAGTTACCTTGAAGAAGCTAGGGACATCTATATGCAGCAACCCGAGGGTTACATACGCAAGGGCGAAGAACATCTTGTCTGGGAGCTTAGGAAGTCCTTGTATGGACTTAAGCAAGCTTCAAGGTCGTGGAACTTACGTTTCAACAATGTGATTAAATCCTATGGATTTGCATAGTTGGAAAATAAAAGTTGTGTTTACCGAATTTGTGTCACTGGGAGCGTGGTTTTCCTTGCACTTTATTTGATGACATACTTCTATTTGGAAACAACGAGGGAGTGATGTCGAAAATCAAGGCTTGGTTATCCGAACAGTTCCAAATGAAGGATCTGGGAGAAGCTGGCTACATTCTTGGGACTAAGGTCTTACGAGATCGTAAAAGAAGAATGTTGAGCCTATCCCAGACATCCTATGTGGATACTGTGATAGCCCGGTTCAGCATGCAACTCGCCAAGAAAGATTTGCTACCTTTAAAACATGGCATTCATCTTTCTAGTGGGCAGTGTCCTGAGACACAGTGGGAGAAAGATGAGATGAGTCTTGTACCATACGCTTCGGCGGTGGGTAGTCTCATGTATGCGATTTTGTGTACCAGGCCAGATATCTGTTATGTCATTGGCATGGTAGCAAGATATTAGTCTAACCCTGGACTGGCGCACTGGACTGCTTAAAGCACATCCTCAAGTACTTGAAGAGAACTAGGAATTACTGCCTAGTTTATCAATGTGAGGATTTGTGCCCTGTGGGTTATACGGACTCGAATTTCCAAGGAGATCAGGAAGAGAAGAAATTGACCTCAGGATATGTGTTTACCCTGGTAGGTGGAGCTGTATCTTGGAGGAGCTCAAAGCAAAAATGCATAGCTGACTCCACCATGGACGCGGAATATGTCGCCGCCTCTGACGCCTCGAAAGAGGGGGTATGGCTCAGGAACTACCTTTTAGAGTTGGGCGTGATTCCGAGTTTCCCGAGGAGCATCATAATTTATTGTGATAACTCTGGTGCAGTGGAATAATCAAAGGAACCGCGGTCTCACAGGTCAAGCAAACACATAGAGAGAAAGTACCATATCATACGAGAAATCGTATTGAGAGGTGATGTGCTGATCAAGAAGATTGACACTAAGGACAACCTTGCTGATCCATTAACAAAGATCTTGCCGCATAAAGTTTATGAAAGACATATTCGTGAGCTGGGTCTGAGGTGGATGCCGACCACTGACAGTGGTTAAAGAGATAGCAGGCTAGATAGAAAGACTGTATATTTAGTAATAGCTTAGTTATGCTTTGAGTATAAGTGGGAGATTGATGGGTTTTGTATACTGAAAGCATTTATTATAATGAGTATATAACGGTTTATTTCTCCCATCTGTTAACAATCTTACATGTATGTAACAATGGTATACTCTTGTCTCACCGATAGGGACGATCATACGGCCTGTTGTAGATCGCAGAAGACAGTAGGATCACTTGACCTAGTGAGACATAAACCTGATCACAGCCAAGATAACATATGAGGATACGTTTGTCCGGATGGCTGCGGCATTGTCAGAAAAAGTAGTCTGTCTTGGTTACTTGACATGCTAGTACGCAGGGGTGGCGTATTGATGGACCGCAGTGAGGTGTATTCATCTGTCTGACATCAGCGAAAACAAGATCACAATATTGATTGAGTCCAAACCCTAACGAAGGTTCAGGGGTTTGCACGGGTTGACTGTTGCTTTGACTTGCCATGGTGGAGAGCCTGAGTAACGTGCTCGTATATCCGCATCTTGGGTAACAGCAGTTCGTGTAGGACCGCCTGAGACTGTGTTTAGGTAACCATATCCGTGTAATAGAATGGGGACATTCCCTGAGGAGCTCAATGACCTTCATCGTGTCAAAGTCCTGCAGGCTGATTAAGTTCAGGCACGAGTCGAGTGATAAGGATTGAGTGGTTCTACTTAGGAATAATAAGATATTAACTAATTGTAGTTAGAGCTTGTCAGAAGCTCCAATTAATTAATGAATGTTCGGTAACCTTAATATGGGGATTCTCAATTAATGCGGCCCGTTCTCATAACGTGGTAATAAAAGGGTATGTCAATATTAATTTTGTGGTGAAAAAGAATTAATATTAATTAATTAATTATGTCCTGAGTTGTGGACATGGGAATTAATTAATTATAGGCCCACTTTATTATTTGCATTAGGTCTCAGGACTGGCCCAATTAAATATGCTGAAAAAAGGCCCAGTAGCCCATTAGGGATAAAACCCTGGGTCTATAAATAGACCACTCTCTCTTGGAAACCCTAGCCACTTGTGTGATCATTCAAATCAGTCAAAACCCTAGAGCAGAGAGAGAGAGAGAGTGGGCGACGGCTAGTGCAGAGGGAGGATAATTTCGATTCTGGCCTTGAACAACTACAGATCTGTGGAATCCTCACCAGTAGCAGATCTGAACAGCATTGGGACACAGCCCTGAAGATCTAATCAGGAGAACTGATTTCTTCTTTCTTATTCTTATTTTCGATTTGATTTAGAAATTAGATTTCTAATTTCTGTTTCCGCAGATTAAATCGAATCGTGTGGTTGAATTGTAAGTTGGATATTCAAACGCAAAAGATCGGATCAGACTCTACAGAATAACGGTAATTCCTCAATCCACAATTCTGAGAATTAAATTTATAGGAGTATGATAGGTTTATTCCGAATTCGGATTGTGCACAATATCCATAAATCGGTCCGCAACAAAGCGCGTCTTGTAGCTAAAGGATACATGCAATGCAAATGAATTGATTATGATGAAACATTTGCTCCGGTAGCCCGATTGGAAGCATTAAGGTTATTCCTCGCATATGCTGCCCACAATGAGTTTTCAGTCCTACCGATGGACGTGAAAAGTGATTTCCTTAATGGTGAGCTCAAAGAAGAGGTGTATGTTGAGCAACCACCAGACTTCGAACAAGAAAACCAAGTTTATAGGCTCAGGAAAGCCTTATATTGTTTGAAGCAGGCACCAAGGGCGTGGTATGGAACCTTGTCTAAGTTCCTGCTGGATAACGGTTTTAAGAAGGGAAAGATCGATCAGACTCTCTTTCGCATCAAGGATGAAGGAAGCATTTTACTTGTGCAGATATATGTCAATGACATTATCTTTGGCTCTAAGAATCCAGTGCTATGTGAGAAGTTCTCAGAGCTCATGCAAAGTAATTTCCAAATGAATATGATAGGGGAGATGTCTTATTTTCTGGGACTTCAAGTTCGGCAATCGAGCGAAGGGATCTTTATTCATTAGAGGAAGTATACAAGAGATCTCATTTCTAAGTACAGTCCAGAGAAGACGAAGAGCCTAAGGATTCCCATAAGCACGAGCTGTCAGATTTCTCTTGATGAAAGATGAGAACCTGTGAATCATACTCTTTACAGAGGTATTATCGGATCCTTGCTTTATTTCACTACTAGCAGACCATATATTTCCTATGCCGTAGGAGTCTATGCACGATATCAAGCAAATCCTAAGAAGTTGCATTTGGATGTTGCTAAGAGGATTATCTGATACCTCAAGTGCACAGAAGGTCTAGGAATTTGGTATCCAAGGTCTAATGGGTTAGCACTCAGTGGTTATTCAGACTCATACTTTGGAGGGTGCAAGATTGATCGAAAGAGCACAAGTGGCACCTGCCAATTCCGTGGACATAAGCTAATAAGTTGGTTTAGCAAGAAGTAGCACTCTGTGGTGACGTCTACAACTGAAGCATAATATGTAGCAGCCGCAAGTTGTTGTGTGCAAGTGTTGTGGATTAGGCAGCAACTTCAAGATTTTGATATTGCTCCAGAATGCGTGCCACTCTACTGCGACAACTATAGTTCTAGGTGCATTACAAAGAATCCTGTTCATTATTCCAGGACGAAGCATATTAACATCCGACATCACTTCATAAGAGATCACCAAGAGAAGCAAGATATCGAGGTTCAATACATATGCACCGAAGATCAGGCTGCTGATATCTTCACCAAGCCGCTTGCCGAGGCCAAATTTAACGAGTTATGTCTGACATTAGGCCTCATCGATTTAGAAAAGGATGGGGATGAATGAGTTCAAACTCTCATTTTTTCTAGATTTATTGGATTTCTGGAGAAGATGGAGAGAAACGTATCCAAGCTTACATTTTTGATGTGCTTAATTTTTGTTGTTGAGATATTGTTGCTAAGCAATTGGATGTTGAGTCCTAGCTCTCAGCAAATCCTAAGTGGTTTTCTTGCAACAAGTGATTCAGTGGAGAAATGCTGAGTCCAAGCTCTCAGCAGCTCGTAAGGAGTGTAATATTATAACAAGTGGATCAGACGCTTGCTAGCGCATGAATGCTGAGTCCAAGCTCTCAGTATTTCGTCAGAATGCTATGTTATTATACTCAACAAGTGGTGTCAGCATTCAATATTTGGACGCTAGGATTTGAATGCTGAATCCAAGCTCTCAACAGTCTATTCGTTGCTAAGGATTCCGATGCTAGCAGATTGTTGAGTCCAAGCGCTCAACAATCTCAGAAAGTCAAAGTGCGAACTTTTTGAATTTCAAGTGAATTTCAGGTTTATGCATTTAATGCATGCAACTGGCTGTGACAAATCAAGAGTCGACACGTGAAAAGTACTCGAGCATTTTGGGGCGTGGGTCACTATACGAAGAGTCTCGAGTCTCCTGAACTGTCGATTGAATCTGAAGCGGTCTACCCCCAACCGTCAGATCCAACACTCATAAGGTATTTAAATCATACTTCCTCGAAGTTGCAAACCATGTGAAATTTGCATCTCTGGATCCTTAGTTTTCTAAGCTTCCAAATACTGTCAAAATTCCTGTGAATCTTTCAAATTTCTCAAGCATGTCTACAAATCCTGAATCTTCCTCTTCTACCCCAAAGCCCACTCACCCAAAAAACCCTCCTAAGTTAATCTTACGTCCTATTGATGGCTCGCCTCCACATGAAAGGCATGCATTGAGTTTTACGATAATTGTGAAGAAAAAAGATATCGATGATTCGATTCCATATGCTCGTTTGGTTACTCTTGCCCGCAAGAAGGAGCAATCTAGGCTCTCTAATGCTCAGAAGAGAGCGGCCCAGATTATGAAGGACAGGATCTTGTACACACCTCTTGCGGCTGTACAATTTCCAGATCTGGTTATGAATACCTTAGCCGAAGAGGAAGTAGTTCAACATCTATCGGCTGAACCATTGAGGTTTCACTCTCATATGGTTTTAGAGTTTAAGCCAAGGCAGTGATAGCCGATGATCACAAGTCGTTCATGACCTCTATTTTTGGGACATTGATCACTGTCACTGCTGAGGTTCTTGCCATGAAGTTCGGCCTTCGCAACTCAGGCAAACGCATCGCCACCTACAAATCCGTGAATATCGATGAAATGAAGGCCAGATGGGAACAATGGAAAAGGCCCAAAGTGATAGAGGACGCCAAACATCCATGGAAGGTTGTTACCCCTACAAATCAGTTCTCGGAGGATTTCAGACTCCAAGCTGATTTAGTTATTAAGATGTTCCAATGCGACGTGGGGTCCTATTCGGAACTATCCGCGAAGAAATATGCCGTGTTGATGGCAGTAGTAGATGGAGTCCAAGGCAATTGAGCACAATTCTTTTTTGAGCGGTGGTTGGACCACGCGTAGAAGAATGTGAAGATCAAGCAGGAAGGGATATTCACATCTAATGTGAATTTTGGGTTGAAAATAAATAATCTTATTGAAATTATTTTTTAGAAAGACGAGCTCGACAGGGGTGAGGCAGTGCTCCCTACAGATTTCATCCCCTTGACGAAGAAGGCACCGACCCCTGTTGATATGTCCCGCCTAATCATACTGAAATGGAAGTCCAATGTTGATCCCAACATTCCCACTTTTCCAGATGACGAACATCCATTAGAGTTAGCAGTCCAACAGTTGGAGCATGCAATCCCCATGACTGCTGAGGAGATTGCTGCTGCCAAGAAGGCTGCAGAGACGGAGAAATGCTTTCAGAATCTCGCAGAGATCGAGAAGCTTGGAAATCTGCCCGCAGAGAAGATAGAAGAGATTCTTGCTAAGAAGCAAGAAGAGCGCCCTGCTTAGGTACTTGCTAAACCCTAAACCCTAAAAGAAAGAAGAAAGACGCTGGTTCTCCTGAGAAGAATAAGAGGACAAGAAGGAGGCTTGTTAAAACGACTGAGAAAGAAGCCGCTCAGAAGGAAGCTTCTGTGAAAGCAGCATCTAATAAGCCAGCATCTGCTACACCGGCTGCTGCGGAACAAGCTTCTGAGAAGACTCCTGCTGCTGAGGCACAAGGGAACGTAAGTCCACTTTCTTCTAAGCCTCTATCTGAAAGATTGCAAGCTATAAGGGCGAGGAACAGGAAGAGAAAGTTGAACCAGCAGGCACAAGAGAGGAAAAAGTATAAGAAAGAAATGGAGAGGATGATGTTTGAAGCGAGGTACCGAAACTTTGAACAGGTTAAGGCCGTTGCTGATCAGATCGCTGCGAAACAGGCTGCTGATGCGCAAGCAGCAAAGGAACCTGCTGAGTTGCTTACATGTGTTGCTGAGTGATAGCTGTAGAAACAGTAGCAAATAAATTTGTAAAACCCTAAGGTTGTCGAACCCACAGGGATAGTGCTACGAAGGGATTCATGTACTAGAGATGGTTTTCAGAACTCTTGTTTAGGTAAATCAATTTAAAAAGGGTTTTGGGTTTTCAAAACAAAGAAATTAAAGAGATAAAAACAAATATTAAAAAGCACAGATCCTAGGGAAATCTACCAAACTGATCAACATGCAAGAAACAAACATTCAAACCCAGAAAAGATATCTTTGGTGGAAAATCTGTTAATGTGGAATTAATTCCTTGGTCGGGCAATTAAATCCTAAATTACTAACTAGTGGTTATCTCCTCTCGGTCTCAAACACACAAAGTTAATCAATTTCATAAAAATCCAGATTAATCCTACAATTGAAATCTTCTTGGTCGGACAGATAATCAAAAGTATTAAATCCTAACTTCCTATTATCAATTTTCACCTCTCGGTCCTTCAATTAATAACTAAAACCTATTCCAATTTTCATCTCTCGATCCTTCAATTGAAAATAGATTTGAAATAAAAACATAGGATTTAAACCAATAAAAGGGTTTGAACAATTGAATCAAAACATGTATCACAGAAGGAGAATCCCTAGAACCTGTTTAGGGTTCTAGCCTAACATATTGAAAGAAAACATTGCAGGGAAAAATAAAGATTGCATTCAAAAGTAAAGGTTCAACAAATAAAAGTAAAGAGGAATTCTAACAAACTTAAAGAAAACATAAAATACAGAACGGTAAAGAAGAAGGTCTGAATTCTGAACTAATTATGAGTTTATATAGAAGTAGGGTTGAGGCCTTGGATGTATCTCTTCGAAAAGTATGATTGATTGCTTTCAAATTGATGTATATCTTGTTCCCCAAGCAATTCTCGCCCAAAATATGTGAAAATCTCGCCAAATCTCGCCATTCATGTCTGTCTCGGCCGAGATGGCTCTTGCCCCGGCCGAGATGAAAAATGCGGCCCGGCCGAGATGGATTTCGTTTCGGCCGAAACAGAGACGTTTCGCCACTTCCGACCCTTCTGCGCAGTCTCACGGTTTTGGCCATAACTTTCGCATCCGAACTCCGATTGACCCGATTCCAGTTGCATTGGAAAGCTAACTCAAAGATCTTTCAAATGCCATGCTCCATTAGCTCAGATTCCATCGGTGGAAAAAGTAGTGACTGTTCCTTTGAACATCTGCTGCTTTCAGTACGGGTTCTCCATTGGATTTAGCCTAAAACCTGCAAAATCTCACCATGGCAAGCATAATACCCTCTAATATACACTCATGCTCAGTTTATTCAAGAAAATGTACTAAAATGCATAAAAGAAAGGAAAAACAAAGCGATAAGTGAGTAGAAAAACGAGCTTATCACTGAGGAGGCTACTAGGCTAGCAGCAGAGCATGAGGCTCAGGAGGCTGCTAAGCGCAAAGGGAAGCAAGTTGTTCAGCTTCCCATCACCACACCTTTGCCTGAGCATGATGCTCTATCCGACGAGGACTTAAATACAGTGTTGGTGGTAGGAGTCTTTGATGCTCCGGCACGTCCATAAGGCCAAAACGGAGTTCTTATTTGGGAGCCTGCTGCTCAATCTGTTCAATCTGCTCAGGCTGTTGATGTTGGAACATCCGGCTCAGGACAGAATGCTGAGCAAGGTGCTAGCATTGCTGAAGGAGGTGCTGAAATTTTGCATGCTGAGGAGAGGGCCAGCAGTGACATTCCTACCACTGTTGTGCCAAAGAAAACACCAGCAGAGCAAATACCCGATGAGCCCAGCACTGCAATTCCACCATCTGCTGAGGCAAGACAAGGACAAGAAAATGATGAAGGCTATTTAGCTTCATGCTACTCCGATTTCGATTCCGACGGCAATCTGAGGATGTCTACGTTGCACGATTCTAGAAGAAGATTCCCACTGGAACAAATGAAGAGCTCAAAGTTCCTTTCAAAGGACTAGCAAGACACCGATTCAAGATAAGGCGTGTAGCGCAATGGTGTGCGCCGGTTTTTCTAGAGGAAGAGGTAAATGCTGATCTTTTTCCTATGATCTTTGAAATTGATGAATTTGTGTTGGCGGAGATAGAGCGCGACATTGCGAATGTCTTCTATGTGGAGTTGGATGAGAACACTCCGGAAGGGAAGGTGCTGAGCAAAGCGTTTAGGAGATGGAAATTCTTTGATTACGTTATGCACCAACTCTGCTTTGAAGAGAGAATGATGGTTATCACAACTAAGGGGCTTAATTACTGGAGAAAGGAAGAGAAAAGGGCCAACGACTGGATTGATCAAGTGGTCGGGATGAAACAATTCTCGAATAAGCAAGTCCTTGCCAGGCTTCAGGCTATTCGCGCCCATCGTTTGTTCTCAATTTCTCAATCTTTGCCAAGGTCTAGCTTTGCTCCTGATGGTTATTCGGATGCTAAGATTGAGCTATCCAAGTGACAGGCTAAAGTAGCTGCTGAGTACCGAAGGCGCCAGGCCGAGTATGATGCACAGAAAAAGTAAAGGCTGATGGCCAGGATGGCCGCTGCTAGAGATCAAGAAGAGCGACAAAAGAGTCGTGAGATAACCAGAGAGGAGAATATGCTTGTACTCTTCATGGAAGATAACATCCTGCAAGTAGCCAGAGCTGTGCGCGCTGCTGAGCTAGAGGAAGCAAAAGCTGCTGAGCTTGCTAAGGCCCTGGAGGAGATCTAGAACCTAGTGGAGGGCGAGCAGCTAGCAGATGTAGCTAGGTACTAGAAGGCCCATGCCGATGAAGCAGAAGATGCTTAATCTCTTACAGGCGGAGAATTGGTTCTGACAACTTCTTCATTTGATATTCTCCCCGTAAGTTCTCATAACTTTCATTCCTACGTTGATCACGCTGTTCAGTTTGCCCTCCAACATGCTCTATCCACCACTATTCCCCTGGCCATACATGAACGAGTGGCTATGGAGGCTGCTGACATAAGGAAAGAAGTGGAGGAAGTAAGGAGTGAGGTTTCCGAAGTCAGGGAAGAGGTAGCTGAGGTGAAAAGTGATGTATCTGGTGTGAAGCAGAGCATGGAAGTGATGAAAGAAGAGGTCGCTGATTTTCAGCAGAAACTTTGCAGAGTGTTCAATCTTTCTCATCCACCTTTTTGGCTGCAATCAAAGAGGGGGAAGAAAGGAGAATCGCTGAAGCTGAGAAGAGGAAGCGAGAAGAAGAGGTACTTGCTGCTGCTGAAGATGAGACGAGATTAGCAGAAGAAGACCTTAAAAAGAAGGAGATGGAATTGAAGCTAAGGAGGATAGAAATGGAGAATGAGAGACTTGCTAAGAAATTAGAGAGGGAGACTGCTGATCGTGAGACCAACAAAGAGTTATTTGACAAGTTCATGCAGATGGCGATGAGTAAATTTGATGATCTTGACAAGAAGCCTCCTCTTGACTCTTGAGCTGAATTGAATGCTAGCAAATTCTCTGTAATATTTTTGCTGCCTTTTTCGGTTTCATCTGTACTTGGACACTCTCAATCATGAATGAAATTGAATTAGATTTAGACAATTTCTCATTGTCCACTTTTGATGTTTATGCGTGTCTTAGTTAATACACACTATTTGTGTGTTCAACGAAATTGCATGTGGTTGTGGATGCTGAGTTATTGGTGTGTGATTGGTGGTAAATGTTTGCTGCTTAAATTGGATGCTAGATTCTATCATATTGCTAAGAAGCATTTTACTTATGTTTTAAATCGAGAATATTTCCCAGCATTTATTGAGGGGGAATTTATTTAAAACCAATCCCTGCTAAGAACTAAGTTGGTTAAATTTCTGAGTTAGATTGCTTGATTAGCTCTGATGCTTAGAATTTCTAGTACACTCAGAAATTTTTCCTTCTTAGATTTAGCAATTGATGGTAAGCTTTGATCGCACCAAAAAGGGGAAAATTGTTAGGAAAATATTCCATGATTTATATTGTAAATCTCCCTTAAGAATCAAATTGTAAAAGTTTTGTTGAATCAAAGCTTAGTTAGTTTGGTCGATCATTGCTGAATTCTAGATAGTCTAGCAACTCTGTGTAAAGTCCTGTTTAGGAAATATTATAGTTGTAATAGATTAGAAGTGCTTGCGGAAGACTGCTGAAGGATTCAACAGTTGAAATGAAGACTTCAGAATTCTGGATGCTAGGAACGTTCTCGGCAGTTAAGCCTATTGCTAGAGAAGTCAGCAGACAGAAGTGGTTGCTAAGGAGATAGCAGACAAAGTTCTAAGAAGAATAATTGTTAAAATGCTAGCAATCATATGCTAAAAGAAGAGACTGGTAGGAGTATTTGATCAAAAGTCAACAGTAAAGTGATAGCTGAATGCTAAAGGAGTTACAATTCACTACTTACTCAGGAGATTGCTGGAAGCTATAGCAATCAGGAAGCAAGATATCAAGTGATTGCAGAATGCCGAAGGAGTCAACATTCGTTAGTACTTAGCAGATTGCTAGAAGAGCTCAGCAATCAAAAGGCTTAGCAGACCGTTCCCAGCATTCTCCGATAGAATGCTAAGCAAAGGAACACCTAGCAAACACTTGCTTTATACTACCGTTCTGACAAAAAGTACAACCAAAGGACGAATAGACTTCCCAAAGTAGGTAAAAAGGCACTGTACACACCGAAAAGGACGAAAAACAAGTAGCTCTTTTGGACAAGGTGGACCGTTGTGTCTAACGGGTCTGGAGATTCAATGTTTGAATCTCCAGATATAAAAGAGAAGTCCAAACAAGAGAGAACCCCCCTTCACAACTACGACTAACACTTGCTCATACGAGAGAAAACTTTACAAATGAACAAAAGCAAAAAGAGAGTAGTCAGTTGAGAGCTCCTTAAAGAGAAGAATTCAAAGCTCTCAACAACCGTAGTGTCCCCCTCATTGAATATCTGACACTACATTGAAGAGATTCCTTGACTTTGCTCAAGAATCTAATCATTGGGATAACTTACATCCTAGGAAGCATCCATCAGTCACATCTCTGAAAAGAGATTGACTCCCACGGGTTGTTGCCAAAACCTGGAAAGTTCAAAAGGAACTATAAAGAATCCATTGCAGTAAAGGCAAGTTTTACGAAGGTGCGCCCTTGACTTAGCCGCTACTACCGACCGAGAAGATCCAAGTAACTGAGGAAAGTCTTTTAGTGGCTGGCTCGAAAGCTCACCACCTACTATAGGAGATAGGCGATTCCATGTACTTGACCATATTTTTTTAGTGAAATTCTCAGAGTTCGACTGAAGAGTGGACATAGATTTTTAAGTATCGAACCACTATGAATATTGTGTGCTCTTACTATTTTATTGTTTCTTCCGTTTGATTTAAAACCGAGCAACCTCAAGTTGCTAGAGTATATCTTTGAAACAATCTTAATACCCACCTTGAGCTAAACATTTGTGAAAGAAACTGAGTGCAAGTTACTTTATATATTCCACTGCATTTGATAAGTAGCTTTAGGCCGCTTATCACGACTCTGATCAGGGACCAACAATGGTATGCAACCTGCTTGCCCCTAGTGAAGGAAGGATTTGCTATCCTAGCATTGGATGCACAATGCTCAGCATTCATCCTAGACACTGCTGAGTGTGACCTAGCAGACATTCTCTGTGTACTTTGCTGAGATCCAGCAGATGCATGCTTAGCAGGCATTCTCTGGGTACTCTGCTGAGATCCATGAGATGCATGCTTGCTACGCCAATCTTTTTGCTTAGAAGTTGATGACTCAGCAATTGTCTTTCCCTTATATTTTTCATCATTAACTTTTCCAGTAGAAACAAATAAAATCTTTTTCTGCTTAAAAAATTCGGCATTTCTACTCAAAACTTCCTTAAAGGATTTTCCTATGGCTTCAACACAACCAAGCCCCAATCCAGATTTATCGTAATGTTTTCTTTGTTGGCTAACAATGACACTTAGAACTGCCGTGCTGGATGTGTAAGCACAAATGCAATTCTCATTAGGTTTATTCTTCAAAGATAGATTCTTTTTTTCAATAATTTGAAAATTTTCAGCAAGCTTGGAGTAATCAGCTTTGAGTTTCAAATGTTCCTCATTATCAGACCTTAGTCTTTCGACTTTCTCGGTCAAAGATGTAACTTTGTTTTTCAGTGAGGTGTTCTCTCCTACAATAGCATTTTTTATAGCGTACATTTTCTAGAACTCTACTAAAAGCTTAGAAAGATAATCATCCTCGGAATCTAAAGAAGAATCCTCCGAATCATACATGATTGCTGAATTTGAAGTGCTAGTAGGATTTACCTCCTGAGCATCGATTGCTAGACCCGATTCAGCATTCTGCTCAGCTTCTGCATCTTGATCATCAACAATATTTGCCATCAAGACCAGCATGGCCTCCTCATCATCCTCTTCTGATGAATAATATTCCTCATCATTGTGAGGAATATCTGCCACTTTTGTCTTGGTCAGCAGTGCTCTGGTGACGGCTTTGACGGCTCTCCTCTCAAACCGTTGTTTGAGACACTCTCTTTTCTTATGGTTCACCCTAGGACATTTGTGCTTTAAGTGATTTGGAAAATTACATTCGAACCACGTCCTTGGCTTTCTTTCAGCTGATCGAGAGTTGGATGTGACCTTTAGGGCTGTGCAAACGGTCGGTTCGGTGAAAAACCGACCGACCAAGCTCAAACCGAATGTTTCACCGACCCGATGGTACTGGCCCCGACCACCGAACCAATTGCAGGTGCAACCGAACCAAACTCCAACTGAAAAACTCGGTCGGTTGCGGCCGGTTTTGCCAATATCCGAAAAATAAAAGTGAAATTTAAAAATATAAAACAATCTTTGGTAAATGTAAAGAACGATGGCAAAATGAATGAAATGGCGCGGCAAGAAATGTATGGTTGAGGAGTGTCGATCTTATGAGAAGAAGGGAGAGCTAGGAAGGAAAAGAGAGTGAACGTGCGACAATTTCATCAGATGCAGAGTTTTGGATTTAATAAGAAAAAAAAAAAAGATAAAGTGAATACAGGAGATGTGAGAGCCTGAGAGGTGTTGTTCAAGTGATAAGGAAAGAGATTGAAGGGGGGTGAGAGAAAAAAGGAAGAAAGAAGAGGCGTGGGTGGGTGAGAAAAACAAGGAAAGAGAGATAAAATTAATTAATAGTAGGTAATAGTGTATGGGGGCTCGGGAAAGTAAAAATATATTGCATTTAGAATGTAAACTTCGGTCGGTTGGGTAGTGTTGCGGGTCTTGGATGTGAAAACCGAACACCGCCCGAAAAAAAATTCGGCTACAGAATTTCACCCGAGCACCGAACCGAAATTTTGCAAGCCGACCCAAACTGACCGAAATTAATCGGTTTCGGTCGGTTATTTCGGTGTTGGTTTGGGTTTGCACACCCCTAGTGAGCTTAGCATCCTTGGTTTCCTTTTCTATTTTGGGCTCTAGAATTAGCTTCTGAAGATTTTTCATCTGCTCTTCGAGCTCACTAATTTTGAGATGTACATGCGGTGAGCTTGAGGTTGAGGCAACCTCCTTTGCTGGTGAAGCTGGTGCAGATCTTTCATTGTTGTGGAATGGCTTCCTCGGCTTCCACCTTCCAGCATCTTTCTTAGCAAAATATGCTAAGTCCTCCGAGTTTACAACATTTTTTGACGAAGTTTGAGCAGCAGCTACTTCGTTTATTTTGGATTGCTGTATTATAAACTTGTGAGCTTTAAGTTGAGCAAATACCTCAGATGTAGACATTTTGCTGAGGTCTTTCTCGCTCAGACTCATCATCTTCACGAACCAATCGCTCTTTGGAAAGAGTTTGGAGATGATCTTGTTATTCATTTCCCCATTGTCAAATGTCTTTTCCAAGTTCCGGAACTCTCCAATGATTGTATTGAATCTTTCTTCCATCGCTTGAATGGATTCACCTGCAAGCATAGAGAAAGACTAATATTTATCAACGGCTACCTGGAGTTTATTTCTCTTCATTTGGTCTGTCTCCTCGGAAGATGCGCACACAAAGTCCCACATTTCCTTAGCTGTGTCAATGTCTAGAGCTTTGTCTGCCATCAACGGGGGTAAACAATCTAGTATGAGCTTCTTTGCTAGATACTCTAGCTAAGCTCTTTTCTTGTCCTCGACCATCCATTCATCGAACGTCTTCTCGACCATTGGAGGTGGTCTTTGTTGCCCCTCAGCAACTGGACCAACGAAGATGTTAGGCTTCATGATCTTTATGGGCCCCTTGGAAAGAACGTCCACCATCTCCGGATGTATACTTTGGAGCTGGTTGGTGGCCATCTTCTGCCATGAGTTGAACTTCTCTTTGTTATACTTTCGAAGATTATGGTTCATCTTGGCAAGCTTGGTGTTCCCGAGCTAAACAACAAAACCAATGCAAGGAAAACGTAGATCTGGTCAAAAGCGACTCAGAAGCAGTAAGTCTTACGACCTCCTACTCTGATACCACTTGTTGGTCCCTGATCAGAGTCATGATAAGCAACCGAAAGCTACTTAGAAAATGCAGTGGAATGATAAAGATATCTTGCACTTAGTCTCTTTCACAAATATTTAGCTCGAGGTAGGTGTTGCGTTTGTTTTAGATTTGATCTAGCAACTTGAGGTTGCTAGGTTTTAAATCAACACGCAGAAACAGTAAAACAGTAACAAGAACACAAGGTTTATAGTGGTTCGATCATTAAAGATCTACGTCCACTCCTCTGTCGAACACTGAGAATTTCACCAAAAAGATATGTTCAAGTATAAGGATTTGCCTATCTCTTGTAGTAGGTGGTGAGCTTTTGAGCCAGCCACTACAAAGCTATCCTCCGTTACTTAGATATTTCGATCGGCAGCTGCGACTAAGCCAAGGGCGCACCTTCGTAAAACTTGGCCTTGCTACAATGGAAGCTTTATAGTTCCTTACGAACTCTCCTGGGGGTTTTGGCAACAGCCCGTCATAGTCAATCTCTTTTCAGAGATGTGACTGCTGGATGCTTCCTAGGATGGAAGTTATCCCAATGATTGATCCTTGAATAGAGTCAAGGATTCCTCTTGAATGCAGTGTCAGATATTCAATGGTTGACACATGCTGTTGAGAGCTTATGATTCTCTTTATCTTTAATGTGCTCTCAACCGACTACTTTATTTCGCTTGTCAAAGGTATCTCTCAATAATTTCCTTTGCGAATATGGTTCAAGTGTTTGTTTTTGTAGTAGAATCTCAGAGTAGTCATAAGGGGGTTTCAAGAGTGGCTCTCTCTTGTTTGGACTTGTCTTTTATATCTAGAGATTCAAACTTTGAATCTCCAGACCCGTTAGACACAACGTCTCCTTTGTCCAAAAGTGCTACTTGCTTTTTCGTCCTTTCCGGCATCGTATAGTGCCTTTTTACCTACTTCGGGAAGGCTATTCATCCTTGGTTGTACCTTTTGTCAGAACGGTAGTATTAGCAAGTATTTGCTGAGTATCTCCTTGCTTAGCATTCTCTCGGAGATTGCTGGGAGTACGTACTCTGCTAAGTACTTCGACCTTTGACTGTTGAGCTCTTCTAGCAATCTGCTTTCAACACTTTGGTCGATTCGTTATTGCTATTACTTCTAGCAATCTTCTGAGTGAATAGTGAATGTTGACTCCTTCAGCATTCTGCTATCTATTTTCTTCCGACTGCTGAGTAAGTACTTCTAGCAGTCATTTCTTCTCAGCACTTGACTGCTATCTCCTTAGTAGTCATTTCTGTCTGCTGACTTCTCTAGCATTCGGCTTGACTGCTGAGAATGTTCCTAGCATCCTGAATTTTTGAAGTCTTTGTTTTAATTGCTGATTCTTCAGCAGTCTTCCGCAAGCACTTCTAATCTATTACGACTCGAAATATTTCCGAAACAGAACTTTACACAGAGTTGCTAGACTATCTAGATTTCAGCAATGATTGACCAAACTAACTAAGTCTTTGTATCAACAAAACCTTTACAATTTGATCCTAAAGGGAGATTTACAACATAAATCAAGGACTATTTTCCTAACAGGAGTAAATCAAAATGTTCAAGATCATCTTCTCTTTATATCCGAAGAAACCTAAAATATCCCATCTCAATCTACGGTCAATGAATATTAAATTTGAATGAAAAACACGATTTTTGCCACACAATTGTTACATCTTTGAGTAACATGTGAAAGATCCTGTGGATAAAAGGCCATGCCAGAAATCATGTGAAGATTTTTGGATATCTAAGTCTAATTGTTGCTATCGGAAGTTAAATCAAATCATACCTACGAAAGAGTGCAAAAGCTTATTTAAATCTTCAATTGTTTGACAATTGGTCCTAATAACTAAGAGCTTAGATTCAGTTATAATCCGCTTCCGACTCACTGCCAATAAAGTTTTGGGCGTCCCATTCATAATGATCTACCGTAAAGCTTAAGGTTTTCTCTGTCTGTGTGACGTCTAATAAAAAATAATGTGATAAAATAATTAGAGCTTGGACTTAGCATGTGTAAATAATGCAATGATTTTTTTATGATAATACCTCTGGTAATTCAGATTGACAATAAGAATGGAGGAAATGGTGAAATGTCTTCACCAATTAGGTGGTTCTCCCTGCTCCACATCATTCGATTCCCCTTTTAATTCAGCAATTGGGATCGAGCGTCTATTCAATTTTCACACTTTTTCAGGCTTGTACAGTGGCGACGTGGTGAGTAGTGGGCCACGTGGCATGTCCTCATTCATCCTCATACTGTCACAATCGGATACATTCAATTCCAAATTTAATGTGACGTGTTGGAGACTTCATTATGTTGAATCACCCCCCAAGTACTAAACTAGTTTGTCCAAGACTAGTATGGCATCATCATGACTAATTGGTAAACAGTTGCCAAGACTAAGAGCTCGGACTCAGTCTTATTCCCCAGCTTGTGACATCCAAAATTGATTGATGACATCATCAGTTTTTAGTGCGAGGAATCCACTGTGAAACCCAAAGAAAGACTAGTAGGTCCCCAATTAGAGTATGAATAATTGTGCAGTGGGAATATTAATGAGCAGTTGCACTCTAAAATTATGGGTCAGTTTCCCAGTTTAGGATTTATAAAAACTGTGTTAGTCAAAAGTTTAAGTGTTCAGTTTACAGATATACGCTTCAACACTTTAGAGAAGTGTTGAAGGTTTCAAATCTCAGTTGAAAACTGTGTAATGAGAAAAGTAACGAAAACTGTAAATGAGACAGGATATTATAGTGGTTCGGATCCTTAAGTCCTACGTCCACTCTTCAGAAATTAATCCCGTAATTAACTAAGTAATGTAGTATACATTCCTCACGATCTATAACCAATCACCGCGAAAACCACCGTCCGCAGTAAAATGGATCATTCGCCCAGGTAGATGATCTTCACTCCTTCTTTAGTTCCTCGAAGCAAGGTAGACACCTCGAAGTCTTCAAAGAACTGGCAGTCATCGGAAATAAATTGAGGACAAACCTCCCTTCTCCTTCTCCGATAAGTGGATGGTTGCGTTCTTCCCAAAACATTCGAAAGTTGGCGATAGCCCGTAATAACCCGTTCCTCAACAAAGAACCAGTTTGTTGTGTTCTCACTTGAAAAGTAAGAACACCAACAAGAAAGATTAAGTTATGTACTTTATGGCCTATGAACTAAATGTTCTTTAGGTATCTCACAATACTTTTAGTTGCTTCCATGTGGGACTTCTTAGGGTTGGTTTGGTACCTTGCGCAAACTCCCACATCATAGGAGATGTCAGGTCTGCTGGCAGTTAGATACAACAATGACCAAATCATCCCTCGATAGGTAGTTGGATTGATTGGTTCTCCTTCTTCGTCGAGAGTGATCTGAGTACTGGTGCTCACTGGAATCCTCATTGACTTTATCTTCTCATGACTTAATTTGTTGATCAAATCTTGAGTGTATTTCTTCTAACTTATGAAAATTCCTTCATCAGACTGATCCACTTGCAAACCAAGAAAGTAAGTCATTTTGCTCATCATACTCATTTGGAATTTGTTTTGCATCAACTGGGCAAACTTCTCACAAAGACTTGTATTCTTGCTGCCGAAGATGATGTCGTCTACATAAATTTGGACAAGAAAGATGTCCTCTCCATCTCTTATCTTGAACAGGGTTTGGTCAATTGTCCCTTTTCGAATCCATTCTCGAGCAGAAACTGAGACAAGGTTTCGTACCATGCTCTAGGAGCTTGTTTTAAACCAAACAGGGCTTTCCTTAGTTTATAGACCGGGTTTCCTTGCTCAAAATTTGGGGGTTGTTCAACGTAGACCTCTTCCTTCAATTCACCATTAAGGAAGGCACTCTTCACATCCATTTGAAGGACCGTGAAGTTGTGATATGCCGCATATGCCAAAAATAGACGAATGGCCTCCAATCTGGCAAATGGGGTGAACATTTCGTCAAAATCTATCCTTTTGCACTGCGCATATCCTTTGGCTTCCAATCTTGCTTTATTTCTTATGATGGTGCCGGTCTCATCTCTTTTGTTCTCGAAGACCCATTTGGTGCCAATTACGGATTGATGTGTTGGTCTGTCCACCAGATACCCCATATTGTTGCAAGTGAACTTTCCTAGTTCCTCTTGCATCGTGTTGATCCAATCCGTTGATCCGATCTTCACAGGTTCATTCTGGGATAAGAAGCAGGACATCAATGCACTATCTTGCCTTGTTCGAACAGGATTTCCTACATCATCCAGAACAACTTCTATAGAATGATCCCTTAGACAACTGGGCTTCTTCACAACTATGGCCTCAACGGGAGTTTCTGTGAGCTCAGTTTGAACTTCTGGGGGGTCTTGGTGAGATGGTTCATCTCCATGTTCTAGAACTGGATTCTGCATAACAACTGCATTGTCAGCTGGAGCTGCTTCCTCAACTGCTTTAGGGTTGACCTCCTTGGCTTCAAGTTGCTCTACTTCCAAGGCTGTTGCATTGGTATCCGGGTGCTTCTCTTCGTTTTGATCTTCAATATTTATGAATTTTAAGGCCTCAGCAATGACATTGGCATCATTGGCCCTCTCGGCTGTTTGAAGTTCAGCCGAGGCAACTAGAGTCTTAGAATCATCATTCATAGATCTATTCTGAGGAACTGTTCGATTATGATGAAGACCACTTTTAGGTTCCTCATTGACATCCTTGATCTCATGATTTTCCAGACCCAGTTCTTGAAGTGTCCAGCGCACTAGAGTAGCTTCATCAAAAACAACATGACATGTTATTTCCACATGTTCGGTTGTCTTATTGAATAACATATATCCCTTGTATGACGGATGTGCATAACCAAGGAACATACATTTATCAGCCTTAGGACTAAAGGTATTCAATTTGGACTTCCCGTTGTTGTGGATATAGCATGGAGAACCAAACGTCGAAGATGAGCAATAAAAGGCTTAGGACCATGGTAAATTTCGTAGGGAGTCTTGTGCAGCCGCGTGTTGAATGCACTTCGACTTTGAGTGTAGTAGGCTATCATCAAGGGTTCTCTTTCTTTGCCATATTGATCTCGGCCAGCATGCTCCTCACGGCTTCTTTGAGAGTTTTATTTCTTCTCTCAGCAAGGCCATTCTGTTGTGGAGTTCTTGGTGTAGACTTCTTATGTCCGATTCCAATCTCAGCGCAAAAGTCCATGAGCGGACCATTGCAGAATTCTGTTCCATTGTCGGACCTAATTCTCTTGACTGTCACCCCTTTGTCATTTTGAACGCAGGCAATTAGTTCTAGCAGTTGAAGCTTTACTTCATCCTTAGACTTGAGCAGTATCACCCACGTATATCTTGCGTAGTCATCAATAACCACTAATGTATACTTCTTTCCTCCAATCGTGGGTGGAGTGACTGGACCAAATAGATCCAAGTTTAGCAGTTCCAGAATCCGATCCGTGCTTGCTGTAATTGGCCTTTTCTTGAACGAGGCTCTTGTCTCCTTTCTCAAAATTGATCCGTGCTCATGTCTGTAAAGTTAGCACATTTACAGACTCCTTCCTCTTGGAACTATTTCTATGGCAGTCCTTCAACTAGATTATGCTTTGCCAGATGTCTGATTGAGTTGAAGTTCGGGTGACTCAATCTTTTATGTCACATCCAGTTTACACCATCTGAGAAACTGTGTGCCATTAGGCAGGTTCCCTCTTCTCCACTTGACCAATCCACTATATAGAGACCTCCTTTCCTGATGCCTCTCATCTTAGTCTCGTAGGTCACCTTGTCTACGATATGGCAGTCTGATTCTTCAAAACTGACTCTATATCCACTTTCGCTGAACTGGCTTTTGCTTAGAAGATTGTGTTTCTGGTTGGTGACTAAGGACACGTTCTTGATGATTATGCCATTGTGTTCCACGCATCCTCTTCCAACTACCCATCCCTTGGAGTTGTCACCAAATGTGACTGATGGTCCTCTGCACATCACAAGGTTCTTGAGTAGTTCTTTTTCTCGAGTCATATGCACCGAGCACCCGCAATCGAGTATCCATGCTCTTCTTTTCTTCTTAGACTAGGATTCCTGTTCCTGCAAGACAAAAAATTATACATTAGGTCCCAGTATCTTTTCGGGTCCTTCAAAGTCAGTTTTCTGGATCCATCCTTTTGGTATCTAGATTTGTTTCACTTTTACAGTCCATGAAATTGAGTCACTCTTCAATGTTTGGTTAACCTTTCTCCTAAAATAATGTATGCTATTTCGATGCAAATTAGAGAAAGTTGTGGTGTGTGAACTCTTTCTGAAGTTGTTGTTCTTGAAAGTGTCTCGAGAAATAGTTCTCGGGTGTTTAGCAATCATTGTCTTTGGAAGATAAAACTGTTCAGACTTAGGCCTTGAATAGGTGTTCCTCCTATTCTGATAATTGTTATAATGAAACTAAGTTATACTATAACCTCTCGGATTTCTATCCGGTTGTCAAACAAACTTCCTCGCAACATTTATGGGTTGCTTAGTCATTCTTGTTGGTGAAACTGGACTCCTTGTATATTGAACATTACGCTTATCCAGTTTTGAAGAAAAGTCTGGTTTTCTCTTGACAATTTGTTTATACAGTTTACGAACTATGTGGACTCCTAGTCGAGGTACCAGTTTGGAGTCAGGTTTTGACCAATATTTGGTCTTCTCTTTTTGTTTGATTGACTCTTCTGATTTGACTCCTCCTTTCTCCAACAATTGCATGAACTGAGTTTGGCTTTGACAAAGCCTAAAAATGTTTTCGCAGTTCCTGAGGTAGATGTATGTTTGCTCAAATTTTCTTCATTTTCGTGCTCCACAAATCCAATTTTGTGTTTATTGGATAGTTGTTTTTTAGCATTCAAAATTTCTTTTAAATTTCTTGAGCTCTTTTTGAAAGTACATTCACATTTAACCAGCTCAAGTTTCTTCAAGGAGTCATATTCCTTTCAAACATTTTCAAAATCTTTGGGAGTTTGGAATGTTCTTCCTTGAGTTTTTCAAGTTCCTCACTAATTGACCTCGTTCTTACGACTTCATCGGTCAAAACTAAAATTTCTAATTTCAGTGAGGTATTTTCACTGGCTAAGGCACCTTTAATTTCATGAAAATTTTCAACTTCTTTTATAATGTTTTAGAGAGAAATGTCTTGCGAATTTGAGCGACAAAATTCAGAGATCTCATCTTTGCATGTAGATGCTAGAGAGAAGGGTAGATGAGTTGTTACCACTATTTCGAGGGGTAAAGCGTCGGCTTCTTCATCAGTAACATCTCCATCAACAGCTACCATGAAGGCCAGGAGTGTTTCCTCATCATTCTCATCTTCTGAAGTGTAGTAGCCATGATCATGGTTTGGGATATTTGGCACTTCAGTTCTGGAGAGCATTGCTTTGGCCAAAACTTTTGATGCTCTCCTTTTAAATATCTTCCTCAGTCTGTCTCTCTCCTTTTGAGAGACTAGAGGGCATTCGTACTTCAAGTGATCTGGAGAGTTGCATTCATAGCACGTGCGTGTCTATCTTTTTGTAAGCCTTTTCTCACTAGTCTGAGCTTCTTTTCCTTTAGTTTTGGCCTTCTCGAGGAGTATGGCCAAGTTCCTCATCTGTTCCTCCAGTTTGGCAACTGACAGGTTAGATTCTTTCTTCTGATTTAAGGTGGAGGTATCCTTTGCTGGAGTAGATTGATAGGCAGTTTTATCGAACTGCATTGGCTTCTTTTGGCGTCTCTGAAAGTCTCTCTTTACGAAGAATGCAGCGTCATCATTTGCTGCTGAATTTGGGGTTCTTGCGGCTTCATTTTTGTTCACCATCTGTATATCCCATTTTTGAGAGAATTTTGGCATTCATGTCAGCCACACTCTCTTATCTTCCTAGACCCTTTAGCTCACTAACAATGGCGTTGAACCTGACTTCCATTGATTTGATGGTTTCACCAGGTAGCATTTGGAAGGATTCGTATTTATCAACGCACACTTGTTTCTTGTTGCGCTTCATAGCTTCAGTTTCTTTTGTAAGCTCTTTGATCCAATCCCATTATTCTTTGGCACTATTGTTCTCTATGGCTTTGTCCATGAGAGATTCAAAAAGAGATTGCAAGATCATTTCTTGTGCAATGGGGTCAAGCTGAGCCCGTTTCTTATCTTCAAGTGTCCACTCTTCAAGTGGTTTATCTACCATTAGAACACCTTAATCCTCTCCTCCAAGTCGGACATTGATCTTCTGAATCTTTAGATGTCCATTCTTTAGGACTTCATCCATCTCTGGATGCTAACTCCTCAGTTGGATGAGGCATCTCTTCTTCCATACTGTGAACTTCTCTGGGTTGTACTTGGGAAGACTTGGGTAATTCATCATTATCTTTAGATAATCTGCTCACTAAACACACTTAAAACAAAAAAAAAGTAAGAGTGCAAGGAAATATGGAACCGGTCCTAAGCGACTCAAAGCAAGCTAGTCTGGAAAGACCAACCTGGCTCTGATACCACTTGTTGGTCCCTGATCAGAGTATGAATAATTTTGTAGTGGAAATTTTACTGAGGAGTTGCACTCTAAAACTGGGGGGTCAGTTTCCCAGTTAGGATTTATAAAAATTGTGTTAGTCAAGAGTTTAAGTGTACAGTTTACAGATGTACACTTCAACACTTTAGAGAAGAGTTGAAGGTTTCAAATCTCAATTAAAAACTGTGTAATGCCAAAAATAACGAAAACTGTAAATGAGACAGGATATTATAGTGGTTCGGTTCCTTAAGTCCTATGTCCACTCTTCAGAAATTAATCTGGTTTTTCAGAAATTAATGAAGTATACACTCCTCACGATCTATATCCAATCACCGCGAAAATCACTGTTCGCAGTAAAATGGATCACTCGCCCAGGTAGATGATCGTCACGCCTTTTTCAGTTCCTCAAAGCCAGGTAGACACCTTGAAGTCTTCTCAGAACTGGCAGTCGTGGGAAATGGATTGAGGACAAAACTCCCTTCTCCTTCTTCGGTAATTGAATGGTTGTGTTCTTCCCATAAAACTCTAGAGTTGACGATAGCCCGAAATAACCCGTTCCTCGATAAAGAACCAAGTTGCTGTGTTTTCACTTGAAAAGTAATAACACTAACAAGAAAGATTAAGTTGAATAGACTTAATCCTCGTGTACTGAAGGTCACACGGTGAATCACAAATGATTCAGTAAGCAAGAGTGCCTCGTGTTTGCAGATTGACACATAGAGTAAATGTCGTTTGATTGTGAGCTTTGAATGTTATACGCTTTTAATTCGGCAGAGAAATGACAGTTGTTCTAAGATTCAGAGTTGTTGTTTCTCCGGTCCTTCTGCTATTTATAGTTGAATATCTGAAAGTAGCCGGTAGAGATAATTCGAATGATGTCCAATCAATGGCCATTCCTTTCTGTTGGTGCAGACCTGCTCTTCAGCCTTTTATGATCACTCCCATGCTTTTGCAGAGGCAATTTAGTCTTATCTATGTCAGACTTTGAACAACGTTGTACTGCAGTCATAACTGTGTGTATCTTTATTCCTTATCATTGAGTCATCAATGCCTTTATGACTGCTCGGCCCCTTGCTTTTCACGTGTTTCTTTTGGCGTGAAACTGTAAGCTCCTCACGACAGTTTCTCTCATTTATAAAAACTATGTCCACAGTTTTTTTGCTATTTCATCCTTGACAATTTAAAATTGTATGCACAGTTTTCTCGCATATTGCTTTTTGAACTATCTTCACAGTTTTCGTCGCATATTGCTTCTTGAACTATCTTCACAGTTTTCTTCGCATATGGCTTCTTGAACTGTCTTCACAGTTTTCTTTGGTCCTTCTGTTCCGACAGTTTCATCTTCAAAAATTGTTCCATAGTTTTTGGTAGTTTGCTTCTCCCGAACTATTACAACTCGATTATCCTATACAAGGATTACATGAATTAATAACTCTAAGGACTAAACCTTGGTATACAGTCTTGACAAATCAAAACATCAAATTTTAGGTGGAAATTTTACATCAACATCTAACAAGAATACTATGATCAAGAGCTTGGACTTGATCATATTCCGCATTCGTCCTTCAACAATCAAAATTGAGATCTTGGAATTAGTTTTCTTCAAAATTATGATCATCCAACTCCAAAAGTTCGGGTTTGATACACAACTCATTGAATTAAGCTTCCGAGAGTGGCTTGGTAAAAATGTATGCCACTTGATCTTCAATCCTGACAAACTCCACCGTGATGTCATTCTTGTTGGGATTGTATACTAAAAGCATTTATGATTAAGTGTGTTTGTTTGATACACTGGTCTTCATAAATTTGTTACATCAACATAGTCTCTATCTAATGTAACAAACATACGATACGAACTATAATATCCTTTTATCTCGCCCATCGGGATGATCATATGGTGTGTAGGAGATCACAGAGGATCATATGAATTGTTTGACCTAGCGAGGTATAAATAGTATCACGGCTGAGACAGTCCATGGATAAGCTGTCGGTTTAGGCTGCGGCACGTCAGTTCATAAGTGAGCTTATCCTAGCTAATTGATGTGTCGGTACATCTTTATGTATTGATGGGATCAATAGTGAGATGTGTCATTCTAATTGACATATGAATGAGCCAGATCTCTAGATACATGCTATGATCTTAAACCTAATGGAAGGCTAAGGGGCATACATAAGTTGCCCACACTTTGACTTGCTAGGGTGACGAGTCTTTCATGTACTCTTATACCTGCATCTTGGGTGTGGCGGTTTGTGTGTGGCTTGCTTAGGTTGGACATGTAGGTAATCATATCTGCTTTATGATGGGCACATTCCCTGAGGAGCTCACAAGGTTCATTATGCTAAACCCTGTAGATTGAATTATTTAATTTAAGCATAAGTGAAAAGGAGTGAGTGGTACTACTCAGGAAATAAGAGATTCATTAATTATGGTTAATTATCATAAGCCAAATTAATTAATTAATGTTCGGAACCTTAAATGTGTGGATCATTCAAGTTTAATGCAACCCGTTCCAAATTACGTGGTAATAAAGGGGTGATTCAGCATTGTTACCATGATGAAGACTAAAACAATATTTTATTAATTAATTATATTCTGGGTTGGACATGGAATTAATTAATAAAGAGGGTCCACTTTATTATTTGCATTTGGTCCCTGATCTGGCCCACAATCTGCTCAAAGCCCATTAGGGTTAGGGTTATGTAAACCCTAGCACTATAAAAGTCCTCTCTCTATCAAATCTACACATAAAACTATGTGAGAAGAGAGAGAGGGGTGATGGCTATCAGTTGGAGGAAGTGATCGATTCCTCCGGATCTCTCATTCAACTCGATAGCGTATCCTCACCAGATTTTTGAGGAACAAGGGAACAGATCACAAGATCAGATCTGTGGGAACAAGATATCTTGGACCGATCTCACATTCAGATCTACTCCATTGTGGCCATCTCCGATCTAGATCTGTAGATCAGTCACCGGTGTCCAGGTATTCCGTAGATCCATCCTTTGCAATTAAATATTAGGAGCATGCATAGGGTTCGCCCAATTTATTCAAACTGATTTGTTTGATAACCTAAGAACGATCCAAATGGCTAAAGAAATGAATGACAACTCACGTTGTCTATTGTAGACTCAAATCCTACAATTGGTATCAGATCCATGTTTGGATTTTTAGGCTGTGTCTCAAATATATTAAGATTGAATAAATATGTATGTTTATATTTATTGTGGATGGATTTGAATTGAGGTACATTGTGTTGTTCTCGTGGCCTTCTCATTTTTGAATCTGTTTTTTCACCACGAGAAAATTCGTGGTTAGATTTGATAGGAAAATAATGTAATAGATTTTTAGATCTATATTTGTTGTATTATCTATTTTTCAAATCTGTAAAATCTGAGATCCGGAGAAGTGAAGAACGAAGAACACGACAATTTCAACATCTTTGTAGTTCAGCCTCAGTCCTTTTTCATCGGAAGAAGGCGGCGCCGGTGGCGGCAAGGTGGAGGAGCAGCGACAGTGCATAGAAAAACCTTAGGATTCCTGTGCGGCTGGGCTGCGCTCTTCTACCTTGAACGGCTGCAGGGCTGTTTGACGGCAGATGTGGGGAGGATGGTCCTCTCGGCGACGCGTAGAAGCCGCACCAACGAGTGGCGGTGCAGGGCTAGCAGTGGCGTGTGGGTTCTCCCACTATGCTCGCCTCCTCGGGTCGTGTTCAGTTTGTGTTGCTGTTGGCATCCGTTGCTGTTTTGACTACACCAGATCCGGCAAGGATGGTGGTCGCAGTCGTCAACAAGCCGCGCGCGGCGGAGGCAGGTGTTGACCTGCGTGAGCGTCGAGTTTTCAGTAAGCAATGGGCCGGCAATGAAGGTGTACCGCTGCTGCGGTTTTCATGTTGCGTGCGCGTGCGTTTTCCTGGCCGCATCGGCGGTGGCTGTGGCTCCAGCGACCGGCAATGTGGAGATGGGGTCGGCTGCTACTAGGTGGCGATCGGGGCTGGCTGCGGGCGGCGGCACAGAGGCGGTGGTGGCGGCTGCGACTAGGCTGGCTGCTAGGGTTTCTCAAACCCTAGGGTTTGGTTGCCCAGGCCGTAACTCGGGCCCGACAGCTCAGAGGCGGCCCATAATTCTAGTAATTAGGGTTTAGCTGCTGATTGCCTGAAACCCTAATTTGAAGCCCAAATGCTGTTTATGCAGCCCGATTTAGATTTCAATTCCAACGGAGGCCCAGTTTGAAGATTTATATCAGAATTAAATCTTGTAATAGTTAGATTTAATTTATTTCCTTGTAATTGCATCTAAGGGGCCACGAGAATTTTATTTGTTGATTTAATTTATTCTCGTACTGATGTGATTTATTATGTGTGCACTAGTAAATAATAAGAATGCATGCTTACATCCTTTATTTATTTACTATTTTAAGCATGTTGTAATTTTTTTTAAAAAATATTGAGCATGCTTTATGTGATTTATTTTATGTTTAAATTGTGTCTATAAATTCTAGGATCATATTAATTTATGATGGAATTTTAGATGTGACATAGTTTATGAGACAAAATAATATGTGCGCATGAAACCTTTAGAAATTAAAAAAACTAAGCTGGATTTTTGTTATCATTTAAACTAAAATCATTAGACCTCCACAAATACGACTTCTCAATAAAAGTAATGCATTTCAGAGTGCAAACGTCTACTTCAGTAGCTTGCGTTAGAAATAACTTACCAGTTCTAATGCGATGAGGTTTCTAAATAAAAAGTTTAGTTTAAAATGAGAAGTGGGAGCCTCTAAGCAAATGTCTACTTCAGTAGCTTGCATTGAGACAACTTTCACTAGTCTCTAAGATTAATCTAAATGAGATAACGAAGGATGTAAAGGGCATGCGGTATGGGTCGAGTACGTATGCTAAATCACCTTTTAACATCCGAAGTTAGGATGTTGGTTATTTTGGCTTAGATGTTACCTGAGCACAACTCATGCATGAGATCCCTGCTCAAGATAGGCGAACATGGTCTTAGTATCTCCAATATTAATTTTTTTTGCCGGCGGATACTTGGCATGGAGAGAAATTAAAGGATCTATTTTGGTCTGGTCGAGCGTTTGCTGTAAACGTCTACTTCAATAGCTTGCGGTAAATTAGCTTGGGAAATTGGAGGAAGCAAATCGCATCGTTTTATCTAAAGGTTTTATGCATATTTGTTTCAATCCTTCGTAGTATGTGCTTACTTTAATTCGCTTATTTTTTGTCAGATATGTCTATTATTGCATCGCTTGTTAATTCAATTGTACACAATTCCTTGACCGGTCCAAATTAATCTCGATGGAAAAGTGACATTGTCAAACTTTTGGATTCATTTGGATATTTCTTTGTTCAACAAACTCCCTTTCCGAGTCTGCCAACCAATGCATCTTCCGAAAAGGAGTGTGCACAGTATCACATGTAGATGTGGTTGAATGGCATGGCCAGACAATATATCTTGGGTGGTATGTTAGATGCACTACGTCCTTGTTATAGTGATGTATGGTATGTGCGTGATATTATGCGACGTTTTGACGTAGCATAAGGCAGGCTCGATGGACATGCTAGATCCAATCTTATCAAGTGTATTGTAAGGCTGAAAATGGGTCAAGGTTGTTCAGTGCCTGAATATGTGGAATCACTCATCAACCTCATCGATGAGTACACATAAATGGGTGGTCAAATTGACAATGATGTCAAAATTGACTTGATACTCAACACGCTACTGAAGTCATTTGATGATTTCAGTATTTCTATTGAGAAAAACAAGAATGAGTATATTTTTTACACTATGCTCAGGGATCTTGTGTCAGCAGAAGCTTTTTCAGTCTTTTCTGTGAGTCGCTCTGACATGCTTTCGAGTCAGGAGAGTGATTTCAAAGAAAATAGGAATGAAGGAAGCAGTGGGAGCATTCTTGCATTATCAAGTCTTTCTCGATCTCTTGCTAAGAGTTCTTCTAAGTCACGTCGTAATGACTGATAAGTGCATAAATTAACTCACTTATCGATATTATTTTATACCATTTTATGTAGTTTTCTTGCATTTATACATATAATTCATGCATGAGTCTATGTTATGTGGTATTATGCTTGTCATGGTGTGTTTTTACAGGTTTTAGGCCTAAATTCACTGGAAAACCGTTCTGAAAGTAGTGACGTCTAAGAGTAGCAGTGAAGAATTTCTCCACACAAGGAATTCGGGATATTGGCGCATGTCATTGGATAGAGCTTGGAGTTATCTTTCCAATGCAACTGGAATCGGGTCAATCGGAGTTCGGGAGTGAAAGTTATGGCCAAAACTGTGAGGTCGCGCAGATCAACTTCGACCAACACGAGAGTCAATGTCGACCAAGGTGAAAGACACGCGCGTCGACCGATGCCTCTCCACCTCGATCGACGTCGATGGAAATTTATAAAATACTATCGATAAGTGAATAAATTTATGAATTTATCAAACCCCCCAAACGTTCATCCTCAATCAATAGGCAAGAAAAATCAAAGAGTCATGTAATTAGAGTGCAATGCCTCACAAGATTCATCACAATCAAGGGTTAAAAATCCACTATCCACAAACAGTTTGAAAGAGACAGAAAATCCATTAAGAGTGGATGAACTCACAGGAAGTGTATCGCTCAACTCACAAGTGTATAGGGTAAAGATGAAAGCACTCAACACATGTATGAATGAATTTCTACCATAGGCTTGCAAATTCACTACTATCTCCACTGCTAGGATGTGCACACAAGTCTAGAATCAAAAAGGACTTTTATAAGGGTTGTAATGTAGGCTTTTTTGTGATGGGTAGGGAAATTTTGGCCAAGTGACTTAATTAAATGAGTATGCATCCTCAACTAATCCAAACCACCATCTATCTTCATTCACCTTTCTCCTCAAATATATCAACAACACACAATTTTTTTCTAGCTCATATTAATCTCTTATGCTCTTTCATAATGATAATTCTTTTCTTTTTCGAGAGCATATGAGAATTCTAATAATTTTTATTTGATCTCTTTTTTTTCGCACATCTTTTCAACCACTAACTTTATATTTTTTTATCTCTCATTCACAATCAATCCATCCCATATACCACAACCCAAGACATGAGATAAACCAATACTTTTTCTTAATCTCATAGACATGGAAAGAAATATTTTGTACAGGCTCAAAAGTTGCTAACTAGGGAAAATTTAATGTGAAGGCACAATGTTTAGGGAATTTGGCTATCAAAGATGGCCTAAGATCATTTCCTATACTTGTGTACACGAATGCAGTCTCAACAAAGAAAGTAAGCAAGTTCTAGAGAAATTGAAACACACATGAGAATCTCACATCAAACGAATTCAGGCTCAAGTCTCACACAAGGGTTATAAATTTTCTTCTACAATCAATTTCAATTCAACTCAGTCATCATGCAAGTATCATTTTCAAATAAACCCTATCATGCGGTATTTTACATTCATAGGCATTTAATCAAAATCCCTATCAATTCAAACTCAACGCTCAATCTATTCTAATCTTAGTTCTCGTTCGGGTTATCTCAAAATTAAAAAAATTTCCCCACAAAAATAGAATAAAAATTATAAAAAATAAATGCATGCAAAAATTGGAATACTGAAAGCAAATAAAAAAATAAAATATTCCTCATTTTTCCACATCCCCCCAAACTTATTTCCAACTCTAGAGTGGAAAAAAGTTTCAGAATCAGACAAAGGGATGGAATATACCTGGTAGTTGATCTCAGACATCAACTTTTTATCCTTGGAGGCTTTGGATCTCGCGCGGCGTGAATTTTGGGCGGCTGGCACTTCGCATCGACCGACGCAGGCTCGCTTCGGTCGATGGAAGCCTTCTTGTCGACTCCTTCCACAGGTCAAAGTATGACATGTCGTTGGGTTCAACTTCGATCGATGCCAGGTTGCATCGATCGAAGTCGAGCAATCCTCGCTCAACCTTTTTTTTTGCTACAAAACAAAATTTGCGCAGGCAAATTCCAAAGAAAAGAAAATAAAATTGAAAAATGAACATTGAAAATGGAAAATAAGGAAAATAGTTGGGTTACCTCCCAACAAGTGCTTGTTTAACGTCGTAGCTCGACGATACCTGAGATCAGAACCAAGGAGGTCGGGTTCAGACTCTCCGACCTTTGGCGTCCACCATGTACACCTTCCGATCTTTGATGATGGTGGTGAGCTCGGACTGAGGAGGCTTAGTTGATAATTTCACCATCTCATTTCCGCGCTCCCACTCTATAGTAGCAGCTTCTTCTTCCTCGAACTCATCTTCTTATTCAGTGGTGGTGATTCGGTTGCACTCCGTCTTTCTCTTGCTTTTGTCGATCACAAAGGTGATCTACTCGTTGTTGGCCTGGAGTGTGATCTCGCCCCCTCGACAGTCAATGAGAGCAGCACTGGTATTGAGAAAGTCACACCCCAAGATCAAGGACATGTTCTCGTCCTCCTTCATGTCGTGCACCACAAAGTCTGCTGGGAAGATTAGATGGCCCACTCGAATGAGCACATCTTCCAGAATTCCCTTTGGGTAGGATACAGTACTATCCGCCATCTGTAGCGTGATAGTAGTGGGCCTCATCTCTCCGATGTTGAGGCGCTTGTACATAGAGTATGGCATCAGATTGATACTTGCCCCAATATCGCCCAATACTCGCTCGAACGTACATCCTCCAATATCTACCAGGATAGAGAAGCATCCAGGGTCGTATCTCTTTATGGGCACCTGCTTTTGAAGTAGCAGGCTGCAATGCTTATGGACCTTCACGGTCTCGTTCTCCACGAACTACTTCTTTCCACTCATAAATTTCCGGAGGTAGTTCATGTACCCCGAGATCTCCTTCAATGCCTCGATCAGTGGAATATTGATGCTGACCTTCCTCATGTTTTCCACAAATTTGGAGAACTTCGAGTCCTTTTTTTGCTTTGCGAATCTCTGTGAGAATGGCATAGGCGGGCTTGGATCATCAGATTTTGCAGAATTCTTGCCCGAGGTGGGCCTCGACTTCGACGAATGCATAGGAGCATCGATCGACATTGACTTCCACGCAGCATCGATCGATCCCGAGCCTTCTTAATTGCACGAGTTTTCTCCATCCTCCTCGATTTCAATCGACGCGGAATGTGTGTCGATCGAAGTCGAGCCTTTAGTGGAGTATTTTTGCACCTCTTCAGCTTCATCCTCATCCTGAACCTTCTTGGGACCCTTGTAACTTGTCTCAGACCTCAGTGTAACAGCCTTGCAGTCTTTTTGGACCCTTGGGTTCACCTCAGTTGTGCTCGACAGTTGTCCGGGCTTGTGTTGGTTGCTGAGAGTGGTGGCAATTTGGCTCAATTGCGTGTCCATTATCTGAAGGTGTTTTGTCATCAACTGCATGTGATTTTCCATTCCCTTCACCTCGGTTTCCACTTTCCCAAACTGATTGTCAGAGCTCTTGATAAATTTCTCGAGCATCTCCTCTAGCACAGACTTCTTCCTTTCCACGATCTCTCATCTAGTACCTACATCAAAACCAGATGATGGGTGTTCTACTGCAGAGGGGTTAGAATTTGAAAAACCAGGGTGAGTTCTCCCATGGTTGTAATGATACCCCTGATTGCCTCCTCGGTAGTTATTCTGATAGCCACCTCCAATATAGTTCACCTCCGCTCCAGCAGCTCCCGATGAACTGCTCGCTCCCCGGTTGATGTAGTCAGCCTCCACGGGTACTATACCCATGCTTGGCTCTGCAGCAGCAGTAGCTATGGCTTTTGCTGCTTCCAATTTGGCAATGTCTTCCCAGAGCTTTTTCACTTCAGCAACCACGTCAAATTCTAGCTTTGTCTCGACTGCTTTGACTGGTAGCTACCTCTCGGTCGGCCACTGATGGCTTTTCAGAGCCATATCTACCAGGAGTCTCATTCCCTCGGCTCCACTCTTCTTTATTAGGATTCCACCAGCAGATGCATCAACCAACTCCTTCATGTATAGAGCCAGCCCTTCATAAAAATGACAGACCTGCATCTCTATATCAATCCCATGCTCAGGACAGAGCCGCAAGAGCTCCTTGTATCTCTTCCAGGCCTCATGTAGTGATTCATCATACATCTGTTTAAAATGGGTGATAGCAGCTTTCCTCTTTAGCAGCAGGCTCGGCGGGAAGTAGTTGGTGAGGAATTCTGATCGAACCTCCTCCCATGTCCCTCTCAAACTCTTATCCAATCCAGCAAACCAAGACCGCGCCTCGCTCTGAGTGAGAACGAGAACAGTCTCATTCTGATTACATCCTGGGGTACTCCATTCTGCTTCACAGTGTCACACACCTCAAGGAACTGGTTGAGGTGGGCATATGGATCTTCTATAGCTCTCCCCGCAAATTGATTTTGATGTACCATCTGAATAAGGCCTGTGCGCAGCTCAAAGTTGTTGGCATTGATGCTAACTCTGAATTCGGCCTCCTCTTGCTGTGGAAGGAATCGATCAAAGATGGACCTTTGCGGAACCACTATCTGCCTATTGTCCAACTCTGCTAGTCTTGCAGTTTGTTTTGCCTGAGTAGTCTGGGCTGCTTGTAGTTGTGCTCTCTGTTGTTGCACCTCAATCACAAACTGCCTCTGCTCCTCGGGAGTCAATCTGCAGTGGTGCTTCAGGATTCTCTTCCATCTCTTGTTGTTTGTCTTTTCCTTTCCTTTTGTCTTTCCTACATGAGGTTCATATCTCAGGGTTGAAGGCTTCAAGCGGCTTCCTTTGAGAACTAGTGTTCATGCACCACCTGAAAGAGAAAATAGTGAAAAATCAGCTCGGCGTCAACTGACACGGGTGGGTGTCAATCGACGCTCGTAACTTCTCAACATTGATCGATGCGTGGGGACGTCGATCGAAGTCGAGACGAAACACGCACATACGCACATGAAAATAAAGTAAAAAGACAAACTCAATCCAACTAATTCTAAAATAAACTAGTAACAAAATAATATCTAACAATTCCCCGGCAATGGCGCCAATTTTATCACTATAAAATTCTACAGACTAATTGCAGATACAACTGCAAATAAATTTATAGTTAACCCTAAAGTTATCGAATCCAGGGGAATTGTGTAATGAAATTACTTCATGTACTAGCCAATGACAAGAAGCAGAAGAATGGTAAAGGAGAGAGGAACTAAGGAAAGAAAGATAGCAAGAAAGACAAATGTTTCAAGTGTGGTAAAAAGGGTCACTGAAAAGTAAATTGTCCAAGTTTGGTAACTAAGGGACAAGGTACGTCATCTTTTGCATTGGTTGTTGAAACATGTTTAGTTTCAGTTTTCTGCTCCTTAGTGGGTAGTGGTTACTGAGGTTACTAATCATGTGTGCTATACTTTGTAGAGGATCAAGCTGATAATAAAGCTTGAAGATGTCGGGATTACCAACTCCAAGAAAGATACTAGAGTTGTTGCTCTAGCTGATGGAGTTTTTACTTTGCTTTTATGTTAAATAATGTTTGGTTTTTGAAGAGATGTTTTGAATAAAACTTTTTTCCGTTTATGTTACTGTGGATTATTAGTTTTTTTATGATAGAGTTATTCTGTCATGATAAATAACAATGTTTTCCATTATCTATAAATGGATGTTTCTCTTCAGTACTTGTTTACATAACCCGACAGTGATATATGGCATATTAAAGAATCTCACTAGAGATAAGGTTACATGAGTCTTAGTAGTTTTAAGTAATTCATGGGATTATGGATCTTATCCAGGTATTCCTAAGAATGGTACTTATAAGCACTACTTAGAGGTATAAGATGATAATCAAGCATTTAATAGGCGATTGTATCTCTAGAAGTTATTTCGTGTTTGCTTTGTGTTGAGTCTACTTCCGCAGTTGCCTTAAATAGGCATTTATACTATATCACTTAAGATATGGATATGTTTATCTAATTCACTACAAGTCTTAGTCTCTTGCTTTAATCAAGAGCGTTTAAGACTAAGGTAGATAAAAAGTTAAACAAGACCATAAAAAACATTATGGTTCATTATTATGTTGTGTGTCTCAAGTGATGTGTTTCATAGTATCTGACAGAGCAAGGGATTGTATCCCAGTTGACTACACCTGTTATCTCTTGAAAAGGGATGGTGTAGGAAGAAAAAAATAAATAAGGTTCTTTAAAATTGATAAGCTATGCTAGCTTTGCCATTTTTGTTTTAGGAAGTGCGCCAAAAAGCAGTAATGTATCTCTTTAACCCAGTGTTTTCTAAATAAGTTCTTAATACCCTAATGGATCTTGACTTTGTCAAAAAAGTAATGATGGGTAGTTCGACTTTTAAGCTGATGAAGGAAACTGATTGGTTGGAAGAAAGGTTTAAGCTAATACTGCTTTCTGGGCTATCTCAAGTAAACAAAAAAGGTGGTTCTGTTATGTATCCTAAATACAAGCAAGTTGCATATGATGAAACCACGAGTCTAAATGTAAGTTTGTTTTCCGATGATTTGGAGAAGACAATTTAAATCTATCAGGAAATACCCCGTGGCATATTGAGCATACCTTGGTAGGTATGCTACCAATTGCACGGTCGCCCATGCAAGGCAGTAAACCACAAATTAATGCACCTATAACTGACATAATGAAAGGAGCATTGTTGCAGTGGGAGGTTGCATTATCAGGCTTAATAGTACTGGTTCGTGGGAAATAGTCTTCGGAATTATTCTCAATTCACGAAAAATATTGTACTAGTCCCCTAATGAACAACAAAGCTGTTAAGACACACGATGCGGTTTAATGACGTCAAGTCATGGATTCAGATATGAATCAGTAACAGTTATGCTTGTATATCAGGATTAATGTTATCAAATAGCTATCTAGCTATAGACGACTGATTGATATACAAGTAAGGAAATGCTCGAATGGAAACCTAGTATACTTCAAAAGTCTAGGTTTGTGAGAATGGTATGGTTCATAACAAGACCTTCTCACTGGTTGCAACTATTAAACCCAATCGAATTCTTTTGTTCATACCAGAAAATATGAACCTAAGTATCTGGAAGATAGATGATGTTATCCGTGTTTTCACAAATGGGTACCTTAATAAAAGGTGGTGCATTTATATGCAACAACCAGATAAGTTATTGTAATGCCCCGGCCCCAGGGCCCAAACGAGCTCGACCGAGGTCGGCCACATTACAAACCAATGGCCTAAACCAGCTTCCAGACTGACGGCTGACCCCACAAACTAATAAAAGTCCTTCCCATCGTACTTTGTCCTCACTCACACGCACCCTGAGAAAAGTCCCAGGGGGTCACCCATCTTCATTCTACCCCATGTCAATCACGCTTAACATTGGAGTTTTCCTAGAACGGGTGCCGGAAAAGATGATGCACTGTATTGGTATGAGTAGAACCTATCAAATACTTTAAGCTCTCCTCAGTTATACAGTTCCATTCCTGTATAGCCTCAGAATCCCTCTAATTTCGGTGTGGGCCCAGTTCATTCATGTCACGCTCCACTCAACTAATGGAAGTCCTATGGGAGCCGCTCATTGTCCGTGTTTCTCTACACCGGCGATCACTCCCTGCTCCGGCACTGGGTCACTACAGTTATGTACAGTAAGATGAGCAACATCTTGTCTAGAAGCAAAGGAAGTTCAAGTATGAACTTAAGAGAGCTTCAAGGTCATGAAACAGACATTTTTTATATTGTATATCGAGAACGAGAGTTTCATGTACCAGTTATGTGTCAGCAGAAATGTGGTTTTCCTTGCACATTATGTAGATGGTATTTTCATATTTGTAAACGGTGTGGAGATATTGTCAGGCATAAAGAGATGGTTATCCGAAAAGTTTCAGAAGTAGGACATATGAGATATTGGAATATCGTTTGGATTAAAGTCTTGTGTTACCACAAGAAAATGATGTTCAGGTATCCCAAGTCGCTTAAATTGATTCTGTGGTGACTCGTTTCATGCCAAGAAAGGATTGTTGTCTTTCTATATGGGGATGAACGAAGTCAGATATCTATATTGCTATAGGCATGGTAAACAGATATGAATTCAACTCTGGAAAGGCATATTGGTTTATAAATTTACCCTGTGGGTTGAATGGCATCGGATATCCAGAAGGATCATAAGGAAGGAAGTCGACCTCTAACTATGTGTTGGCCTTGGAGGAGGAGTTATAGGAATCCAATACAGAAGTGTGCTGTAAATTCCGGTATGAAGACTGAGTGTGTAACAGCTTCATTAACTTCGCAAGAAGCATTATAACTCCATTTTTGTCCTCTAGAGGTGTGTGCTTCAAGTTTGTCTAATAGAATCACTAGGTATTGTGATCATGTTGGTGCAATGATAAACTTAAGGGAACCCAAGACTCACAAGGTGGTGAGACACATGGAATATGTAGTACCACATCATACGAGAAATAGTGATAAAAGGCAATGTGTATAAAATTGGAGCGATTGACATGAAGGTCTAGAAAATTTATTTACATGGTGTCTACATCAGAAGACTTATGATGGTCATGCTCATAATCTGGATTTGATGGTAGAATCGATCGCAAGATGATAATCCCGTAAATAAGCTAGGTTTGATATAGACACACTTAATACTCTGATAGCAATGGTATTATGATTTTAGTATAAGTGGGAGATTGTTGGGATTGTATACTAAAAGCATTTATGATTAAGTGTGTTTGTTTGGTACACTGGTCTTCATAAATGTGTTACATCAACATAGTCGCTATCTAATAAAACAAACATACGATACGAACTATAATATTCTTTTATCTCGCCTATAGGGATGATCGTATTGTGTGTAGGAGATCACAGAGGATCATATGAATCGTTTCACCTAGTGAGTTATAAATAGTATCACGACTGAGACAGTCCCTAGATAGGCTGTCAATTTAGGTTGCGGCACATCAGTTCATAAGTGAGCTTATCCTAGCTACTTGATGTGTCGGTACATCTCTATGTATTCATAGGATCAACAGTGAGATGTGTCATTCTAATTGACATATGAATGAGTCAGATCTCTAGATACTTGTTATGATCTTAAACCTAATGGAAGGCTTAGGTGCATACATAAGTTGCCCACACTTTGACTTGCTAGGGTGACGAGTCTTTCATGTACTCTTATACCTGCATCTTGGGTGTGGCGGTTTGTGTGTGGCTTGCTTAGGCTGGACATATAGGTAATCATATCCGCTTTAGGATGGGGACATTCCCTGAGGAGCTCACAAGGCTCATCATGCTAAACCCTGCAGGTTAAATTATTTAATTCAAGCATAAGTGAAAAAGGAGTGAGTGGTACTACTCAGGAAATAAGAGATTAATTAATTATGGCTAATTGTCATAAGCTAAAATAATTAATTAATGTTCGGAACCTTAAATATGTGAATCATTCAAGTTTAATGCAACCCGTTCCAAATTACATGGTAATAAAGGGGTGAGTCAGCATTGTTACCGTGGTGAAGGTTAAAAAAATGTTTTATTAATTAATTATATTCTAGGTTGGACATGGAATTAATTAATAAAGAGGGCCCACTTAATTATTTGCATTTGGTCCCTGGTCTGGCCCACAATCTGCTCAAAGCCCTTTAGGGTTAGGATTTTGTAAACCCTAGCACTATAAAAGTCCTCTCTCTATCAGATTTACACATAAAACTATGTGAGAAGAGAGAGAGAGGGGCAACGTCTATCAGTGAGAGGAAGTGATCGATTCCTCTGGATCTTTGATTCAACTCGGTAGCGGATATCACCAGATTTCCGAGGAGCAAGGGAATAGATCAGAAGATCAGATCTATTGGAACAAGATCGCTTGGATCGATCCCACATCCAGATCTATTCCATTGTGGCCATCTCTGATCTAGATCTGTAGATCAGTCGTCGGAGTTCAGGTATTCCGTAGATTCATCCTTTGCAATTAAATATTAGGATCATGCATAGAGTTCGCCTGATTTATTCAATCTAATTTTTTTATACCCTCAGAATGATCCAAACGGGTAAAGAAATAAATAACAACTCACGTTGTCTATTGTAGACTCAAATCCTACAGTTCTTCTCTACATGATCTTTGATGAAGTGATGTCTGATGTCAATATACTTTGTCCTCGAATGATGAATCAGATTTTTCTCCATGGACTTAGCACTATTGTTGTTGCCATATATTAGAACTTCTTTGGCCAAGACATCATAGTCCATCAGCTGATGCTTTATCCACATAACTTGTGCGTAGTAGTGGCTATGTATTCATCTTCTGCGGTGGAGGTGGCAACCGAGTGCTGCTTCTTGCTAAACCAACTTATCAATTTATTCTCAAGAAATGGACAAGTTCCTCTCGTGCTCTTTCGATCAATTATGCATCCTCCGGAAGTAACACTTATCAATCTGTCATCCTTGTGATACCAGATACCTAAGGACTCTGCTCCCTTCAAGTACTTCACAATCCTTTTTGCAGCTTCAAGATGTGCTTTCTTCACATTCACATGGAGTCTTGCACATACACCGATATCGTAGGTTATATCTGAAAGATTAGTTGTTAGGTAAAGTAACAGTCTGATGATCCCTCTATAGAGAGTAGTATAAAATGGCTCGCCAACTTCATTGAGCATCAGTTGAGCATTAGAAATCATTGGAATCCTTAGATTTTTCATCTTTTTAGGACAGAACCTGGAAATTAGATCCTTGATGTACTTCTTCTGAGTGATAAAGATACCTTTTGGTAGTTGATTGACTTGGATTTCTAGGAAGTATGCCAATTTGCCCATCATGCTCATTTGAAAGTTTCTCTGCATCAATTCGGAAAACTTCTCACATAATATTCAATTCTTCAACCCAACGATGATATCATCCACATAATCAATTTTTTCATTGATGAGAATGAGAGTCCTGCCGATATTTCCCTTCCTTAAACCATTCTTCAGTAAGAATTGAGACAATGTCTTATACCAAGCTCTAGGAGCTTGCTTCAACCCATACAAGAATTTCCTTAACATGTACACCTTATCTCCTTCTTCGAAACTAGTATGCACATATACCTTCTCATTTAGTTCTCCATTTAAGATGGCGCTCTTCACATCCATCTGAAAAACTATGAAGTCTTGGAAGGAGACATAAGCTAAAAACAGCCAAATAGCTTCCAATCTTGCAACAGAAGCAAAGATTTCTTCATAACAATGCCTTCACACTGTGCATGTCCCGTAGCAACATGTTGTGTCTTATTTTGCACAATTTTCCTTTGTTCATCACGCGTGTTCTTGAAGACCCACTTGGTGTGAATCACCTTTTGGTGTGTTACCCGATCCACCAAGTACAAAATAATTTTGCGGACAAATTCTAAGAGTTCTTCATGATTGCATGATCAAATCAATAGATTGCAACGCCTCTCCAATCTTGGTAGGCTCTGACTGTGAGATGAAACACGAGAGCATAGCTCCGAGCTTTGTGTGAATTGGATATCTAACATCATCAATAATATTGGTTGAGGATGATCTTGCACCCAATTTGACCCTCTAATGGATTCAACTAGCATTGGATGACTTTTGACGTTAGGCTCCTCTAATGTTGTAATCGGAACATCTAATAGGTTAAAATCCTCCAAATTGTGTGAGCTCTCTACTGAATCCTCTAAGACTGGATTCCCCACAACGATTCTTCTTCTGAAAATGATATCTTGAGCGTTGGGTCTTTTATGTTGAAGTCGTCATTAGTCTGCACTTCATCAATTGTCAGTTCCGCATCTATTGCTGGAGTCGTTTCACTAGGATTGATTTCATTTATTAAGGATATAGAATCCAAGGCCACAACAAGATTGGTGTTATTGTCGGCCCTCTTAATTGGTTGGGGAAGCTAGTTCGCGAGATGATTTGTTTTATGGATATTGTGATGTCAGGTGGCCTATGTTGGTCCTAGATCAGAGTACGAAATAGTATGCAGCGGAAGTATAAGGACAGCTATTTACACTCTTAAAATGTGCAGTTCAGTTTGAAAATGGAGACTCATTTTTTTATCAAAGTTCAAAAAAATAGTTTGTGTTAGCCAACACTTTTAGGTAGCCAGTTTACAGTTATATGCAGTCGATAGTTATATGCTTCAACACTTTTAGAGAAGTGTTGAAGGTTTCAAAACATAATTGAAAATTGTATGGTGCGTAAAGTAAGTAAAACTATAAATGAGGCAGGATATTTATAATAGTTCGGATCCTTAAGTCCTACGTCCACTCTTCGGAAATTAATCTGGTAATTCACTAAGTAATGAAGATATAATCCGCATGATCTATAGCCAAATACTATGAAAGCCACCGTCCACAATAGAATGGATCACTCGCCTAGGTAGTTGATCTTCACGCCTTCTTCAGTTCTTCGGAAATGGATTGAGGACAAACCTCCCTTCTCCTTCTTCGATGGGTGGATGGTTGAGTTCTTCCCAGAACGTACGTTGGTTGGAAAAAGCCCGTAAGAACCTTCTTCACCTTAGACAATCAGACTGCTGTGTTCTTACTTGAAAAGTAAGAACACCAAGGAAGTAGACTAAGTCGAAAGACTTAATCCTTGTGTACACAAAGGTTACACGGTGAATCTCTGAAGATTCCTTAAGCAATAATGCATCGTGTTCAATAAATGAACCACGAAGTTAATGTCTTCTCGATTGAGAGCTTTAAATGTTTGAGCTATGAATTTGGCAGAGTGACGGCAAGGTTTTTTAGCATAGATTCTTGTTTTGTCTCTCTGGTTCTACCGCTATTTATAGTTGAATCTACAGAAAATAGCCGGTAGAGACAATTCGAAGGATGTCCAATCAATGTACATCCCTTTCTGTAACGTAGACTTGCTCCTCTGCCTTTTCTGAATCACTGACATGTTTTTTGTAGGGGGAGTTGGTACTTGTTGAGTTTGACTTGAACAACGTTATACTTCAGTCTAAACTGAGTGTATCTTCGTTCCTTATTATTGATTCTTCAATGCTCTTTTATGAATGTTCGGCATCTTGCTTTTCACATGTTTCTTTGACGTGAAAGTGTCCTGGTCTGAAACTATGAGCGCCTCTCGATAGTTTCTTCATGAAAACTGTGTCCACAGTTTTCTTTGCTATACGATTCTTGATAGTTTAAAAACTTTCTGCACAGTTTTTCTCATCCAATACTCAGCATAGTTTTCTCGTCCACTATCTTGACAGTTTTCTTATGTGGACGACTTCTACTTCAAAAATTGTTCCACAGTTTTTGACAGTCTTCTTCTCCTAGACTATTACAACTCGATCATTCTATACAAAGATTACATGAGGGTTAGTTGAGGAGCTGCCACAGAGATGGGATTGGGAGACATTGCTCTTTCAGAAGCAATGAGTGCTCTTGAGTCTCTGTCGGTTTGGCTTTGAGATGTAGCAGTATACAACTCCCGTTGTTGATGGGCAATATTGGCTGCTGCTACTTCTTGCCTTCTCGGCAGCAGCTTCTTCTTTTCTTCTTTTTACTTCAGCAACTGCTGCTTCTTCCTCTTTCTTCTCAGTTCAGCTGTTGTCTCTTCTTCTTGCTTCCTTTTCAGCTCAGCAGCAGTTTCTTCGTCTTGCCTCTTTCTTTCGGCTTCTTCGGCCTCCTGTCTGGCCCTTTTTGCTTCTGCTGCTGCTGCCTCGGCCTTGAGCCTTGCTTTTTCAGCGGCTGCTACTGCAGTTTTGGCTTCTAGTCATTCTTTCTCTGCTGTTTCTTCTTGCTCTCTCATGAGCCTTTCCTCTTCTTCCTTTTTCAACCTCTCTTCTTCCTTCTTCAACCTTTCTTCTCGGGTCTTTATTAGAATTCCTTTCTTCTTGTCTGGAACTAATGAAGCAGTTCCCTCGTGTATCTTCTTTCCTTTGATGGGTGACGAACTGGACACTTCATCAACGTCTATGTCCATGTGATCAACATCACCCCTCTTAGGATTTTCATCACCATCATCATCGTCATTTTCACCTTCTGTGAAATGGTATTCTGGATTTCTTTGGGAATAAAATAGGATGGCAAATGATCTTCCCCCTCGTCATGAAGACCTATCAGTTTCTCAATGAGATAATTTACTTTCAAACCGAATCCAACACCGGACTTGAATTTTTGGGTTTCTCTAATGCTTTTGTTCTTTTTGGCATTCTCCAGAAGTCACCCAAAAATGTATTCAGCTCAGTTTCCTCCTGGACCATAATAAAAAACCATCATCATAGAATATTTTGGCTGGCTAAGTTCGAAAAATGATCCAGCTCCATAGTAGATCACGTGAAGAGCTATCTCGCTTAAAGTTTTTTAGAAGGGCTTCAGGTCAGAAACCTTTGTGGCAGCTTTAAAACCTTCATTGGGATCTGCTTTGTTCCATTTTTTACAGTGCTTCTTCATAGCTGCCTCTTTATCGTCATCCAAATAACTGGCGATGTTGACACCCGTCTTGGGTAGATGAAGAAATTCAGCAACAAGATCAGCATTTACAAGAATTGGAACCTTGTTCACCTTCGACTTGAAGAATCTACCGTCCTTATCTACGATCGCATTTTCATAGAACTCTACGACGCGATGGGATTTGAAATGGCGTTGATTCGCCTCTAAAAATTTTACCAATTTCTCTTTCCTCAGCTTTTTGTAAAGCTCTTTGTCGGAGGTTAAGGAATCAATATCCCTTAAGTTCAGAATCTTCTCCTTCACGACTTTTCCCGCTCGAATTTGCTTGTTGGTGAGGTCGTAGGAATCCATAATATCATTGGAAAGGCGTGTTAACTCGGCATGAAGGATGTTGATAGCGCTTCAGTCTTGATTTTAGGATGTGCTGGTACCTTCACTTGATTGAGTCATCAGTCTACCCATGATCGATTGGAAAGAATGTGGGTGAATGAGAGTTTCAAGAGTTGCAAAATCCTAAATATGAGAGAGATATTCATAGAAATCAAATGAGGAAGATGATGATCAATGGGGTTTCGAAGGGTTTTGATCAATCAAGATCCACGGTTGTGATGAGAATCTCTTTATGCGATCAACGGCTCCAGAGAAAGCTGACGTATGTACTGCATGTACCTATTCTGTCGTTACGTGCGAGGAGCGCGTGGGTGCACAGACGTGGCTCCTCATAATTCACCATAACTCTCATTTGCATGAAATGCGGCTTTCAGCCAACAAATATTGAAAAATAAAAAATTCCCGCCTTTGATCATCTAGTTTCCCTATCTTACGACTACAACTAACTGCTTGGGTCAGTTCGGAGCTGTCCCTTGTTGAAGAACTGAACAGCTTCTAGTTGGGAACTGACTGCGAGATCGTACATCCACAGTTTCGTAAACATTTGTTTTCAGAGCTCCTTTCTTAGGAGTTAATGCAAAGTCTGGGAGACCGTACATCCACGGTTTGACTAATCACTGACTCTATGCCCTTAGCCTTCAGACTTCTTTGACCACATGTCCATGTAGGAATGGTTCGACGCAGTAGTTGGCATTGAATGTTGACTCATCGGCTTCTGACTCTGAGTTGTGAAGAGTCGTGGCCTTCATTAAATTGATTTGATACCCTTCTGATCGATGCACCGAAAATGGCCTATAAATACCCCTTTCTGCGATCATAAGAATGCACACAACCCATCATTCTTGATAAAGATAGCTCAAATTCATATCCAAAATCATGACTTCTCCATCTGACATAACCATTGTGAGGAACAAAATCCTCAACCCTCACGATTTGATGATTCAGTACTGGGAAAATCCACGGGTCCTTGACGCGGTGATGGGGGGTCTAAGGACAAACGGCCTTGAGACATTTGTGACCAAAAAGCCTTTCTCCTTTTATGGAGATATGAGGAGTGCATTCGTCAATGACTGCTATGTTATGGAGGACAACGAGATCCATGGTGGAATCAATGGTTGCGACTTCTGCTGGTCTCCGGAATACTTTTCCATCTACTATGGACTTCCTCATAGTGGCACACCCATCATGGACTATCTCATGGAGGAAATGGCGCCAGAATGGTCTGTATGGCAGTAGTGGAAAGATTCGAACGTTGGTTTCCATCCGACGGCCCCGTCGAGGTTTCTGATGCCTCGATATCACCTGACTTTTGATGTTATTAATCAGTTGGTCGTCAGAAACTCAGCGTTGGACGTGGACTTCTCACTGCAGGTTTGGAAGGCTATGATGGCCTTCGTAGATCAAGAGGAGATCGACTGGGCCTCTTTTGTCTCTGACCGGGTGAGATATGCCTTTGAGAATCTGTCTGTTGTCCCCGTTCCTTACGAGATGCAACTGAACTCTCTTTTGGAGCAGCAAATTCCAACCTTTGTCAATAGCTGGTCCAACAATGAGGACTCCGACTTCTTTCCACCGAGGCGTCGCCTCAGTTTCCTTTTGACTTCATGATAACTCTCCTAAAGAGTTATTATTTCATTTCGAACTTAGTCAAATATGTCTTAGAATGGTCTTGCTTCGTAGTATAATTAGGAAAATATAGGTAGATTTATGAAGTTTTTTAGTTTAAGCTTTATTGTGTGTTTTATGCTATATATGAGTTTTTGCAAAGGAATTGTTCAAATAGTATCACAGGTCTTATCAAGCTGGAGCATAGCAAGCGCATGGAGAACAGATACAATGTCACAACATGGGAACAACATGGCCATAATTCTATCGAGAAACACTTGGTACCACAGCGGACAGGATCTCTGCACTTTTCAGATCCTGCCCCAAAACCAAGACAGATGTCAACCAAGAGGATCGCCAGAGTTGGAAGGCAGATTGAGGATCCACTTGTAGAGATGGGATGAAGTCGAACGGAGAAAAATGAGATATTTTGGAAAACATGAGAGGACAAGACATAGACAGATTAGGGCTAGAGAAAGAGAATCATTGAGGGTTTTCGAGCAAGAAAGAACCTGGAGTTCATGAGGAGTGAAGTTGACGCTGAGAAGGAGCTTGAACAGTTTTAACTTTATTTCCAGTTTTAGTTAATATTATTGCATATTGAATGGTTAGAGATATGAACTCGAATATCATTTTCTATCCATCTTTTTTAAGCATGAGCTAAACCTTTTAAGCTTGGGTTATTAAATGGTTCATCGACAAAATATATGTTGGAGTTGTTCTTTTAATAAATCTGGTGCTTGATCTCGATTTTGATTTATTTGTTTGCCTAAACACAACAGTGGCAGGTTGAGATATCACTTAGTGAGACCGAGAGGAGATCTAGGTTGAGGAAATCGTGATCAATCTTGAGTTCTAGTGTAGCAATGCATGGAATCTAAGACTTGTAAGAACCCTTGTTCTGAATAGTGTGTTGGAAAGTAAATCCTATCATAGACATATGAAGGCTATCAAGAAAATACAGATTTAATACTGTGAAAAGAGTCAAGACAAAGAAAAGTGTGGTCACAAGAGCCAGAGTCAATGTCTGAACAATGCTGCAGCATATAGGAAAGTAGATAACAAATAGTTGACAACCCAAGTATATTTCATTATTGTGTAAATCCATATATGAATCTTTTATGATTATTCTGTGGGAAGAAACATTGTTACTTGCCTTAGCACTGTTTGGTTTTAGTTTATATGTTTTCTTGTTATTCTAGATTAGAAAAGTCACAAATACATCTTAATTTACAAACAATATGATGTGCACGGCTCACTTTCGCTCCCTTGGGTACGATATCTGGACTTAGATCTCTATTACTTGTTAAGACATACGTGCACTTGCGTATATTTATCATAGCTACTAGCACAACACAACAAGTTTTTGGTGTCGTTGTCGGGGAGTGATTGATATTGAGTCTGAATGCTATTTTATTGTTTGAATTTACATGTTTAGATAGTTGACAGAAGTTATAGGAATCTAAACATTTTCTTAATTGTAGGGAATGCTGATAGTGCATGAGTGAGGAGACAAACAGAGAACTATTCTTATTTGACCCAGAGATTGAAAGAACATACAGAAAGAACAGAAGAAAGCAAAAGGCTAGAAAGATGGCTGAAGAAGTTCCTGGGGGAAACGAGCAGGAAAGGGATGTAATCAACCATGCTGATGATAGAGATAGGATAATCAGGACATATACAACACCAATGTTCTTGGAGTTCAATCCAGGGGTTGTGATACCAGAAGTTCAAGCGCAACATTTTGAATTAAAACTGGTGATGTTTCAAATGCTGCAGAGTTTTGGACAGTTTGAGGGACATGCTACAGATGATCCACATTTGCATTTGAAATCTTTCTTGGAAATTTGTGATAATTTCAAGCTCTAAGGAGTTACACCTGAGGCCTTGAGAATGCAGTTATTCCCTTTCTCTTTAAGGGATATTGCTAAAACCTGGTTCACCAATCTGCCACCAGGGTCTATAACCACTTGGAATAAACTGACAGAGACCTTCTTACTGAAGTATTTAACTCCAACCAAAAATGCCCGATGCAAGAATGGAATCATAGCATTTAAGCAAGAGGATGAATCTGTGAGTGAAGCATGGGAGAGATTTAAAGAACTGCTAAGAAGATGCCCAAACCATGGGATACCTTATTGTATTCAGATGGAGATCGTTTACAATGGTTTGACTGGAAATTTAAGGATGATGATAGACGCTACAACTGGAGGAGCATTGCTGGACAAGACATACAATGAAGCTCGTGAAATTTTGGACAGAATAGCTGCTAACAATTATTTTTAGGCTGATTCAAGGGCCACAGCTATCTCCACTCCTACGGTAGCAGGGGTATTAGAAGTTGAGCCGATGAAAGCTCTGACCGCCCAAATGGAGGCCCTAGGAGCAACTATAAAGAGAATCGAGAAAAATACTAGTCCAGTCAAAGCAGCTCCAATGCCTGCAGAGACCTCAGTGGTGTTGAGTTGTATTTATTGTGGAGAGGCACACCAATTTGAGGAATGTCCATCAAACCCAGCATCGATTTGTTATATAGGAAATAGAAATCAACATCATCAGACTAATAACCCTTATTCGAACACTTAAAATGTTGGGTGGAGAAATCATCCAAACTTTCTTTTCCTGGTCTGGACAAGGGCATCAAAATGCTGCAGCAAGGGAGCAGCATCATAACAATGGAGGCTATAATCAACAGCAAAGTTCAGAAGCTCCACCTTGTAAATAAGAGAACTATGGAGGAAATGATGAAGGAGTTCATGACTCAAAACGAAGTGCGGCTAAAAAACCAAGATGCTCTTATTCAAAGCCAAGAATCTTCTTTAAGGAGTCTTGAAGTGCAAATGGGACAGCTAGCCAATAAATTAAGAAGCAAACCACCAGGGTCGTTGCTTAGTAACACTGAGAATCCAATGAGTGGAAAAGAGCAGTGTAAAGTTGTTACACCGTGAAGTGGAAAATAGTTTGAAGAAAGACGAGCTGAAAATTTTGAAGTAGGAGAAGGATCATCTTCAGGGACTGCTGTAATCAAGGAAAATCTACAAAAAGAAAAATAGCTGGAGAGTAAGGATGTGTCCTCTGAGTTGAGAGCGGAAAAAGATCCTGTAAAGAATCCTGATGAAATACGTGAGGGGAATACTGCTAAAGCTTAGAGAAAGTCTAGTTTGGAGGAGTATGATTATGCACCACCACCACCGTATCCAACCAGATTAAAAAAGCAGAAAGAAGAAGAACAATTCAAGAAATTTTGGAAATGTTGAAACAAATTCATATCAATGTTCCATTGCTAGAGGCACTTGAGAAGATGCTAACCTATGTTAAGTTTTTGAAGTATATCCTGTCAAAGAAAAAGAGATTGAAAGAGTTTGAAACAATCTCATTCTTTGAGGAAGTAGGTGGACCTTTAAGAAGACAAATCCCAGCTAAGTTAAAGGACACAGGAAGTTTCACTATTTCTTGTTCTATTGGAGTCCGAGATGTGGGTAGGGCCTTATGTTAGGAGCAAGTGTGAATTTGATACCATTATCAATTTTTCAAAAGTTGGGCATTAGAAGGGCTAGACCTACCACTAATTCTCTTCAATTAGCTGATAGGTCCATTGTACATCCTGAAGGAAAGATTGAAGATGTGCTCCTGAGGATAGATAAGTTTATATTTCCTGCAGACTTTATCATTTTAGACTATGAAGCAGACAGGGAGGTACCTATTATTCTGGGGAGACCGTTTCTTGCCACGGGAAGAAAAGTTATTGATGTAGATAAAAGGGAGTTAATTATGAGAGTACAAGACGAACAAACTACTTTTAACTTGTTCAATGCTATGAAGGTCCATGATGATTCTGAAGAGTGTTTTTCTGTGGGAGTTCTGGAGTCAGCAATAGAAGAATTTTTTGAGGAAAATCATTTTAGGAAAGAAGATGATGCTGAGGAATTACCAAGTGATGCTGCAGCATAGGTAGAGCAAGGGAAAAAGTTTGGGGGAGTTTTGCAACCATTTGAGCCATTGGATCTGTTATCAAGAGAAATAAAGGGGTCCAAGTCATCTATGGAGGAACCTCCAGGATTAACCTTGAAACCTTTGCCTGCTCACTTGAAGTATGTGTATTTGGGTGAATCAAATACATTGCCTGTTATCATAGCAGCAAATCTGAAGAAATAAAACGAGCAGAGCCTGCTGGAATTGTTAAAAAGGCATAAACGAGCGATAGGATGGACTATATCTGACATCAAGGGGATAAGTACTACAATTTGTATGCACAAGATTTTGATAAAGTAAGGAAGAAAGAATTCTATTCAGCCACAGAGGAGGTTGAACCCCAATATGAAGGAGGTAGTGAAGAAAGAAGTTATTAAGTGGTTGGATGCGGGGATCATCTTTCCCATATCCGATAGTTCTTGGGTAAGTCCTGTGCAGTGTGTCCCTAAGAAAGGAGGAGTTACAGTGGTTCAGAATGAGAACAATGAGATGATCACTACCTGGACAGTAACTGGATGGAGAATTTGCATTGACTACAGGAAGTTAAATGATGCTACAAAGAAGGATCACTTTTCTTTACCATTTGTAGATCAGATGTTAGATAAATTGGCTGGGCAGGTGTTTTATTGCTTTTTGGATGGGTATTCAGGGTATCATCAGATAGCAATAACTCCAAAGCATCAAAGTTTAATCAAATTTACTTGTCCTTATGGAACATTTTCCTTTAGGAGAATGCATTTCGGACTGTGCAATGCTCCAGCAACATTCCAGTGTTGTATGATTGCCATCTTCTCAGAGATGATAGAAAATGGGTTAGAAATCTTCATGGATGACTTCGCAGTGTTTGGGGAAGACTTTGAGGCATGCTTGGAAAATTCGAAAAAAATTTTGAAGCTGTGAAAAAGTCGCAGTTGGTACTGATCTGGGAAAAATGTTGTTTTATGGTACAGCAGAGCGTAGTTCTAGGATACACGATATCAAAAGCTGGAATGGAAGTGGAACCAGCCAAGATTGAAGTGATAGAGAAAATGGTTGTACCAAACTCGGTCAAGGCAGTTAGAAGCTTTCTTGGGCATGCAGGATTCTACAGAAGATTTATAAGAGAGTTCTCAAAAATTGCTAAACCTTTGTCTGAATTACTTGAGAAGGACAAGAAGTTTGAGTTCTCTCCACAGTGTATGGAAGCCTTTCTAAAGCTGAAGTCTGCTTTGGTCTCTGCACCAGTTATGCAACCACCAGATTGGAATTCTCCATTTGAAATGATGTGTGATGCCAACAATTATGCTTTAGGGGTTGCTTCGGGACAGAGGAGAGAAAAGATTTTCAAGGTGATCTATTATGCTAGTTGAACCCTTGATGGAACTCAAAGAAATTATACAACCACAGGGAAAGAATTGTTAGCCGTGGTGTTTGCCTTTGACAAGTTTAGGTCTTATCTGGCGGGGTCTAAGGTGATTGTCTATACAGACCATTCAGCAATCAAGTACTTAATTGCAAAGAAAGAAGCCAAACCAAGGTTGATTAGGAGGATATTGTTGCTGCAAGAGTTTGATATGGAAATCACAAACAAGAAGGGGACTGAGAACCAAGTAGCAGACCATCTTTCAAGATTAGAAAACCTCAGTGGAGAAGAGGAGATTGGGCAAGTAATGATAAGTTTCCAGATGAGCAGCTGATGAGATGTGAATAGGAGGCCCCATGGTATGCAGATATAGCCAACTACTTGGCTACTGGGAGAAAGCCTTATGGAATCAAGGGGCAGCAGTTGAAAAATTTTCGTCATGATACAAGAAACTTCTACTTGGATGATCCAATTTTGTACAGATAGGGGTTAGATTAAATTTTTAGGAAATGTGTACCGGAGAAGGATGTGCAGCAGAGTGCCATGCTGCAGCATACGGAGGTCATTATGGTGGACAGAGAACTACAGCAAAGGTTCTACAGTCAGGTTTCTTTTGGCCCACTGTCTTTAAAGATTCATTTTCATTTGTGAAGAATTGTGATAGATGTCAGAGGGTGGGGAACTTGCCAACTAGAAATGCAATGCCATTAAACAAGATAGTTGAGGTAAATTGTTTGATGTGTGGGGAATGGATTTCATGGGTCCCTTCCCAATGTCTTTTGGGAATGAATACATTTTATTAGCAATGGATTATGTCTCTAGGTGGGTTGAATCATGTGCTTGAGCCCGTAATGACTCAGCCACAGTAATGAAATTCCTTCACAAGAACATTTCTACCAGATTTGGCACACCAAGAGCTTTAATCAGTGATGAAGGCACTCACTTCATCAATAAGAGTCTATCAGCAATGTTGGCTAAGTATAATGTTACCCACAGAGTTTCTATAGCTTATCATCCGCAGACTAATGGGTTAGCAGAACTTTCCAATAAGGAAGTGAAGAGTGTACAGGAAAAGGTAGTGAATGTTACCATGAAAGATTGGTCCAAACATTTAGATGATTCACTTTGGGCCTACAGAACTTCATATAAAACTCCCTTGGGAATGTCACCCTATAGGTTAGTTTTTGGGAAGGCCTGTCACTTACCTTTGGAGTTGGAACATAAAGCATATTGGGCGACAAGAAAGTTGAATTTGGATCCAAAGTTTAGTGGTGCAAAGAGTGAAGGGATTTGTGAACTGAATCACGGAGTCTGTTTGCCAAGGATCGTTAATTGGAATATCAAAATAAATTGCTATGCCTATGAACAATCCTAGCATGCTCCTATATTATTATGCATAAGAAGGTTATGCGGAATACCTGGATCGATGAACGATGAAGAACGTGTGCGCGGAGATGCCCTTTGATCTTTCCCACGCACCAAGATTTAATTTCCTAACAGATTGAGGAAATTAATCTATAGAAAATAAACAAATATTTTCGAAAATAAGAGGAGAGAGAAGAAGAAGAATCCTCCTGATTTGATCTTCTGATCTGTATCCCAACTCGATCTGAAAATCTGGTGAAGATTATCTATCAGATCCTTTGCCCGGTTGAGAAGCAAAATCTCCTCCTCGTATCTCAAACTCAATCGATCACCACAGCTCCCAATGCTCTGGTTTGCTGTGTGCAACTTGTGATCTTATGAGTTGTAGGTGTATTGAGTTCTGAGGTACTGAGGCCTATTTATAGGAAATTCTTGGCTTCTATTGGGCTTGAGTTATCATGGGCCAGACCAGGGACCAGAATGCAAATAGCAAATAAGGCCTATCAATTAATTAATTCTCATTTTCAACCCAGAATATAATTAATTAATTAATATTGATTCATGCCACCAGAGAATCAATACTGTCCTACCTATTTGCTACCACGTTTTGAGGAACGGGTTGCATTGGACTCGGTTTATCCCCACTTTTAAGGTTACAGACATTCGTTAATTAATTTAAGCTCTGACAAGCTATTTAATTAATTAACATCTTTAATTCCTGAATTAATCCACTCAAACCTTTTCACTTATGTTTGAACTTAATCAGCCTGCAGGACTTTAGCATAACGAACCTTTTGAGCTGTTCAGGGAATGTCACCATCCTATACTGGATGTGGTTACCTAGTTCAGATACCAGACAGTCATACACAGATTGATATCACCCAAGACTGCAGAAGTACAGGTTCAACTAGAACCCTCTCTACAACTCAAAGTGATATACAATATATGTATACTTCTGTATCCTCATATAGGTTTAAGATTCCATCGAGTCATAAAGATCTAGATTCTTTTAATGTCAGATAAAAGAATCGATCTTGACTTAGGTCCTCATCAATGTGTGCCCCACACCAGCATACCAAGACATCCAAGATAAGATGCTTATCCGCATATGCTGCAGCCTATACCGACAGTTTATCCTGGAACTGTCTCAGCTGTGATGACTATTTATATCTCGCTTGGTCAAACGATCCATACGATCTTCCGTGATCTTCTACACATCGTATGATCTCCCTATCGACGAGATAAGAGGATAATTGTGTTTGCGACACATGTTTGTTAATTCAGACAGGAGATGAACATACAACAATTATGATTCCCAGTATATTAACCAATAAACCTTGTACATAATATACCAATCATAATGCTTTCAGTATATAAATCCATCAATCTCCCACTTATACTCAAAGCATTATACATTTGCTTTCCAGAGTATAACGCGTCTAAACTAATCTAGCTATTACATCAAGCATTCTACGTGGCTAGCTTTGCCCTCAGCCCAAGGCTACGTACATGCATCTCGTAAACCTTCTGATGCAGAGCTTTTGTGAACGGATCCGCTAGATTATCTTTTGTATCAATTTTCTCTATCAGCACATCACCCCTTGCTACGATTTCTCGTATAATATGGTACTTCCTTTCAATGTGTTTTGTTGCTCTGTGAGTTCGTGGTTCCTTAGAATTAGCCACAGCTCCCGAGTTATCACAATATACCGTGATGGTTCTGGGTAGCTTAGGAATCACGTCCAACTCCAGAAGGAAGTTTCGAAACCATACCGCTTCTTTCGAAGCTTCAGAAGTTGCCACATATTCGGCTTCCATGGTGGAGTCCGCAATGCACTTCTGCTTTGCACTCCTCCATGATATGGCCCCACCTCCCAATGTAAAAACATAGCTAGAGGTGGACTTCTTTTCATCTCGGTCTGCCTGGAAATCCGAATCAGTATAACCCACAGGGCACAACTCATCACACTGATAAACAAGACAATAGTCTCTTGTTCTTTTCAAGTATTTGAGTATGTGCTTTACCGCGGCCCAATGCGCCTGTCCAGGGTTAGAGTGGTATCTCGCTACCATGCCTACAGCAAAGCAGATATCTGGCCTCGTACATAACATTGCATACATGAGGCTACCCACGACCGATGCATACGGCACGTTGCTCATCTCATCTTTCTCCTTTTGTGTTATCGGACACTGATCCTTGGAAAGATGTATGCCATGTCTGAAGGGTAACAGACCTTTCTTGGCATTATGCATGTTGAAACGGGCAATCACAGTATCCACATATGACCCTTGAGACAAGGTTAGCATCCTTTTATTGTGCTCCCGCAATACTTTTACCCCTAGGATGTATCCTGCCTCCCCAAGGTCCTTCATATGAAACTGCTCGGATAACCACCCCTTTATGCCTTACAATACTTCCACATTGTCGCCAAATAGGAGAATATCATCTACATAAAGTGCAAGGAATACTACGCTTCCGCTGACACACAGACGGTACACGCAACTCTCGTTTGAACATTGTGAGAATCCATAAGATTTAATCACCTCATCAAAACGGAGATTCCATGACCGTGAAGCTTGTTTAAGTCCATACAGCGACTTCCTTAGCTTCCAGACCAAATGTTCTTCGCCCTTCTGCATATAACCTTCTGGCTGTTGCATATAGATGTCCCTACCTTCTTCAAGGTACCCGTTTAGAAACGCGATTTTGACATCCATCTGCCAGATTTCTAGGTTCTTATGTGCTGCTATGGCTAGGAGTATTCGAATGGACTTAAGCATAGCTACCGGTGAGAAAGTCTCGTCATAGTCTACACCCTCTTTCTGACTATAACCTTTCGCCACCAGCCTTGCTTTGAAAGCTGTAATTTCCCCATTCGATCCTTTCTTTCTTTTGTATACCTATTTGCACCCTATGGCTCGATGGCCATCCGGCAAATCAGTTTTCTGGTATACATCCATAGCAGTAATGGATTCTATTTCAGAATCCATGGCGATCAGCCATTTGTCCGCTTCTTTATCAGATACCGCCTCGTCATATGTCCAGGGATCGGTATCATCTAGTCCGTTTTTTGGGATCAAGTCAGAAGACTCTCCCACGAACATATACCTCTCGGGTTGGTGACTAACCCTCCCACTGCGACGAGGCATCTGAGATGTGTCAGTAGTTGGAACAGTACGCGTTTGTCCCATACCTTGCATTAAAGGCAGTGTTGGTATATTCTCACCTGTTACAGGTGGATTTACCACTACACTGGGCTTTCCTGATGGAATTGCTTCTTTATTCTCAAGCTCGTGGAGAATAATTTCACTCTTGGATCTGTGGTTTCTTACATATTCGTCCTCCAAGAATCTTGCGTTGGTACTGACAACGACTTTCTGATTCTCAGGACAATAGAAGTAACCACCTTTCGTTTGCCTGGGATATCCTACAAACAGCATCAGCTTGCCCCTGCTTTCTAACTTATCAGGTTCCTTTGTCAGCACATATGCTGGACAACCCCAAACCCTCACTCTGTTCAAACTTGGCTTTCGCCCATACCAGAGTTCCAGAGGTGTTTTAGGGACCGATTTAGAAGGTACCAGGTTAAGCAAATAGGCCGTTGTTTCCAAGGCATATCCCCAAAATGAAATCGGCAAGCTTGCATAACTCATCATCGACCTGACCATTTCCAAGAGAGTTCTATTTCTTCTTTCCGCTACACCATTTTGTTGAGGGGTTCCCGGTGCAGTCCACTGGGATGTAATCCCGTTATCTGACAAGTACTGCAAGAACTCGTTGCTGAGGTATTCCCCACCACGATCTGATCGTAGTGTCTTGATAGTCTTACCAAGCTTCTTTTCTACCTCAGTCCGGAATTCTTTGAATTTCTCAAAGCATTCAGACTTATGGCAAAGCAAATAGACGTATCCGAATCTTGAGTAATCGTCAATGAATGTGGCGAAATACTCATACCCTCCACGAGCTTGCGTGGACATTGGTCCACATAAGTCAGAGTGGATCAACTGTAACACGTCCTCTGCTCGAGACTGACTTGCCTTAAAAGGCCTGGTCATCATCTTTCCTTCTATACAGGACTCGCAGATTGGATGCGGTACCACTTGGAAGGAATCCAAGAGCCCATCGCATGCTAATCTCTTTATCCTCTTTAGATTGATGTGACCTAGTCTCAAGTGCCAGAGATATGTTTGATCCTCATCGGAAGAAAACTTTCTCTTTAAATGATTATTATTATTAGATGAGTTTGCAACATTTACGGAAGATTTATGCATACAATCAATGATATACAGAGAGTCAATCAGTTTGCCATGACAGATAACACCGTTATTACCAATGATAGAAACTTCACTATCAAAAATAACTGAATATCCATCACAAAATAACTTGGAAACTGAAATTAAGTTCCGCCGAAAAACCGGCACATATAAAACATCTCTCAAAATCAGAACATTATTTTCAAAGCATAAAGTAAAATCTCCAATGGCTACTGCTGAGACTCGTTCTCCGCTGCCCATTAAGATGGTAATCTCGTCATGCTTCAGCTACCTTGTCGGCCTGAACCCCTGCAAAGTATAACAAACATGGTCAGTAGCTCCAGTATCTACTACCCAAGAATGGGTAGAAACTGATGCTAAACATGTTTCCGTTATAAATGCACATGACGTACCTTGTCTACCCGTGCTAGGCACTAGACAATCTACTTCACTTCGCTTGCGTTTGCATGGCCTTGTGATAGCCTCTGCCTGATCAGCCTCTTCTAACCGCTTAAGTAATTCCTTTGCCTCAATCAAAGTCTTATCAAAGATCTTCATGAATTGAGCAAATTCTGAAGCTTTCTGGTCAGATTCCCATTGTTCTAGTGCCAAGAGTAACTCTGGAAGAGTGTACTTGCACTTGGTACCAAGGGACTTGATGAAATCACCATAAGAATCAGAGAGAGAGTACAGGACGATATTGATTTTAGCCCGACTAGTGATTCGTCCACCTCTCTTTCTGTACCTTCTCATAATTTCCATCACGCTGTCAAGATGCAGAGACAACGAACTCCCATCAGTCATCTTCTTGTAGACCAGGTCTTCCACAAGACTGTAACTGACAGTTCGTCTCACCTTCCCATATACCCTTATTAGATCCCTCCATATCTCAATAAAAGATTGGTACTGATCGTATTTGAGCCTTAGTTCTCTGGATAGAGTTTTCTTAATGAGAATGCGGGCAAACTCATCAGAAGTCCTCCATCTTTCATAGAACACTCGCTCATAACCAGTGCAATTCCAATACTTGGGAGATAAAGGATCCATATAGAGTGAATGATTTGCAATGTGGAGTATTTCCATGAAGCAAAACTTCCACTCAGGAAAATTCGGACCGGTTAAAGGATTTGATGTCAAGAGATAAATGATACGATGAATAGACATATCTGAAAACAATAAATTAAAACACCAATTAAAACATAGTCGCAGAACATTGAAACAATTAAATATTGAAACCTTATGATAAAGCAATATTAATGTTTCCTCCAATTTTCCTAAGTGTTACTATTGCAAGCCACACATGTGGACGTTTACAACAAAACACCTAACCAGACTGCATCTTTCAATTCCAGTCCTTTAATTCCAATCCATGCCCGGGTTCCTTAGACAAATGGAATTAATAATTGGAGACTAACTTAAGACCATATTATCCTACTGAGCAGGGACTTCACATATGAGTTATACTCTGGACAATATCTAAGCTAGCTTACCACCAAAGCCAACCCTCCCATATAAGGACACACCTGATCCCTTATAATAAGGTTGTCTCATTTAATTCAATCCCTAGAGAACTTATGAAAATTCAATACGCAAGCTACACATGTAGACGTTTACGCATGAGCTCCCACTTCTCACATGAAATAAATGTTTGTTTTAAGAAATCCTATCTATTAGAACTTATGAACAATAAATTAAGTAAGCTACACATGTAGACGTTTACCTAATAAATTATCCACTTCCAATAAAGGATCGCTTTGTGGAGGTCTTACTAAATTATGAGCTTAGTAATTTTCAGTTTGTAAGGTTCAATTGCACAGATTATTTTATGTAGCCATAATTATAACGTTGCTAAAATTCTATCATGCAAAGCATGAACTCCAAATTTATAGTCATAATTAATTACATAAAATAAATCACATAGCATGCTTTAAAGCCGTAAATAAAAGCAGTAAACGTGCTCTCTATTATCTACAACATGCTGATATGCTGCGCAATTATTTTAAACACGTATATCATGCGAAGACAGATAGTAAAACAAATAAAAATGTCCTCGTGGCCCCATGATACAAAACAAAATAAATCTAACTATTACAAGTTGGAATTTATTTTACAGATCTTCGACTGGGCTCCAATTACTTGGACTGAGATCTTGATTTATTTTCTGAACTTGGGCCTCCAAGATTTGATCCATCAGAAAATTGGACAACTGGGCCAGTTAACGAGATCGCAGGCCTAGGCACACATTGCAAGCCCAATAGCCCGCGAGAACTTAGCCCGACGAGCCACCACCGGCGAAGCACCATCGCCGGCGACCCGCCGTCATCGTGAGGGATCCCGGCAAGCACAACAGCCATGCACGTACGTGCATGGATGCAGTCCACGATACCGCCTCCTCCGACCGTTGCCCGTTTTGCATGCCGCCGCCCCAGCTTGCCCCGACCGTTTCCCAAAATGCCGTTCACTCTTCTTCTCTACCGTTGGCCTCCGTGACTCGCCGGAATCGCGCAAGGATCGAACCGGGGTCGTGCAAACCACGCGAAAAACCCTAGGGTTTTCCGCGTCCAGCCGCACGCCCAGCCGCCGTCCCAGCCCGCGTCGCCGGCACCGAGCCACCGCCACACCATTGGAGCGCGCCGCCGTCCGGGGAGCGCCCGCCCGCCGCCGCAAACGCGTGCAGGGTTGTGCGGGTACTGGCGCGCGCGCGCGCGAACCCTAGGGTTCCGCCGCGCTGCGCGCCCCCGTCGCGCCTCCGGCAGGCCCCTCGCCGCCCTGCATCGCCGTCCCGCAATCCCCGCACGTCGCCTGGCCGGTTGTGGGCCGCGCGGCTGCTGCCCATCGCGCGCGCGCGCCGCGCGCTGAAACCCTAGGGTTTCCGCGCGGCTGCGTCGCCATCCGGGCCGCCGTGCGCCTGCGCCGCCGCGCGCGACCGCCGTGCACGGCTTGCTGCCGTGCCGGCGCCGTCGTGCACCATCATGCGGTCATTCGTTCTTCGTGTTCTTCGTTCTTCGTTTTACAGATTTAATTTTTTTGAAAATAAAATTACATAGGATAATTCTAATTACAATCTAAAAATTCTAATCTAACCACGGATTTATCTCGTGGATGAAAAATGAATCCATATAAATGGGCGGATTAACCCGAGGAACCACGAGGACGAAAAACATACAATCAATCCATAAACCATCCATTGCATGCAATCAATAATAATAATCATGCATGTTCATAGGCAATATTATTTTTTCGATAGAGCCAATTAATTAGCCTGGCTCTGATACCAATTGAAGGGATTCGTGAACTGAATCACGAAGTCCGTTTGCCAAGGATCGTTAATTGGAATATCAAAATAAATTGCTATGCCTATGAACAATCCTAGCATGCTCATATATTATTATGCATAAGAAGGTTATGCGGAATACCTGGATCGATGAACGATGAAGAACGCGTGCGCGGAGATGCCCTTTGATCTTTCCCACGCACCAAGATTTAATTTCCTAACAGATTGAGGAAATTAATCTAAAGAAAATAAACAAATATTTTCAAAAATAAGAGGAGAGAGAAGAAGAAGAATCCTCCTGATCTGATCTTATGATCTGTATCCCAACTCGATCTGAAAATCTGGTGAAGATTATCTATCAGATCCTTTGCCCGGTTGAGAAGCAGAATTTCCTCCTCGTATCTCAAACTCAATCGATCACCACAGCTCCCAATGCT
>JAPKLW010000927.1:98940-153120 GCA_026898455.1 Plectranthus barbatus | reverse complement strand
ACCTGGAGTCCTAGGAAGTATGTTAACTTGCCCATCATACTCATCTGGAATGAGGTCTGCATCAGTTGAGAAAACTTCTCACAAAGAGTTATATTCTTCGACCCGAAAATAATGTCATCGACATAGATCTGCACCATCAGCATGTCAGCTCCATCGTTGAGAAGAAAGAGAGTCCGATCGATCTTCCCTTTTCGAAATCCATTGCTGGTGAGGAACTGAGATAGTGTATCATACCAAGCCCTGGGCGCCTGTTTCAATCCATACAGGGCCTTCCTTAGCTTGTACACTTTGGTGCCAATTTCGAATCCAGGAGGTTGCTCTACATATACCTCCTCCTTTAGTTCGCCATTCAAGAATGCGCTCTTCACGTCCATCTGGAACACCGTGAAGCCGTGATACGCTGCATAGGCCAAAAACAGCCGTATCGCCTCCATTCTTGCAACTGGTGCAAAGGTCTCATCAAAATCGATGCCTTCACACTGTCTATAGCCCTTGGCGACTAAACGAGCCTTGTTTCGGACCACAATGCCATCTTCATCTCGCTTGTTCTTGAAAACCCACTTGGTGCCGATCACTGACTGGTGTGATGGTCTCTCTACCAAGTCCCAAACGTTGTTGCGAGTGAACTCCGCAAGCTCTTCGTGCATGGCATTGATCCAATCGGCAGATTCGAGCGCATCTTTGATGGACGTAGGTTCCATCTGAGAGATAAAGCAAGATAAAAGCGCTCTGCCGTGTCGAGTCTGGACAGAACCTTCCGGATCACCGAGAATAGCATCAGATGGGTGATCCCTCAGCCATTTGGGAGGACCAGCGACTGCTGGTGCCGGCTGTGAAATAGGTTCATCTGTCCTGACGACTGGTGCTTCCACATTTCCACCAGTCGGAGCTGCAACATCAGCTGGTGCTGGACCTTCACCAGTTGGAACAACTTCATCAGCATCACCTTCTGGCTGGTTGTCTGAATCTCCTCCAATGTTGTCAGCATCAGCTGGAACATCCTCTCCAGCTGGTCCATCACTGCCTTCTTCTTCAAAAAGGCCAGTAGGGATTCCCCCTAGATTGTTACTGGGTCCACTCAGGGAGATTGAGTGTAAGGTCTCAGCAAGGTCATTTGCATCACCGACCCTCTCAGGTTGCTGATGGGCACCTGAGGTAACTGGTTGTGAAGATGATCCATTCATCGGTCTAGTCGAACCAGTTGGTTGAGCATTGGAAGAATTCCTGCCCAACTGGTCATTGACATCATTGACCTCAGGAACATCTTCAGCCAGTTGGCGTAAGGTCCTGCGCACTAAAGTAGCTTCATCAAAAACAACATTGCATGTTATTTCCACAAGCTGGGTCGTCTTGTTAAATACTCTATAGCCCTTGTGAGAGGGGTGTCCATATCCGACAAACACACCCTCATCAGCTTTAGGCGAGAAAGCATTTAAGTTCGACTTCCCATTATTATGGATATAACATGGAGAACCGAATGCACGAAGATGAGCTAAAGTAGGCTTACGACCGAAGTACACTTCGTAGGGAGTTTTCTGAAGTCTGTCGTTGATCCCGCTCCTATTCTGAGTATAGCAAGCAGTCACCAACGCCTCTCCCCAGAAACTCTGACCCAAACCAGACTCAGCCAGCATGGATCGGACTGCTTCCTTCAGCGTCCTGTTCCTACGTTCTGCCAGTCCATTCTGCTGTGGTTGCCTTGGAGTAGATCTCTCATGCTTGATTCCGGCCTCCGCGCAGAAATCCATCAGCGGACCATTGCAGAATTCAGTCCCATTGTCCGAACGAATTCGCTTCACAACAGCTTCTCTCTGCTTCTGAGCTTGGATGATCAATTCTGGAAGAATCACCTTCACCTCATCCTTTGTTCTGAGAAGCTTCACCCATGTATAGCGCGAGTAGTCATCGACTACCACCAGCGAATATCGTCTTCCTCCAATGGTTTGCGGCGTTACTGGTCCAAACAGGTCCATATGTAACAGCTCGAGTACCTGACTGGTACTAGGGTGAACTGGCGACTGGCTCTTGAAGGATTTCTTGGTCTGTTTGCCTTGCTGGCAGGCCTTGCAAATCCCTTCCTTCTTGAACCCGCCCTTGGGAAGACCATCTACAAGATCATGCTTGGTTAGATAATTAATAGTTTTGAAATTCAAATGACTTAACCTTTTGTGCCACAGCCAGTTGGTCTCCATGGAACTGGTGGCAACAAAGCATGTATCAGTCTTCCCGCTTTGCCAGTCAACGACATACAACCCTCCTTTGCGGACACCTTTCAGCTTGGTCTCGCCAGATTCTTCATTCTTGATCTGGCACCCGGATTTGTCAAACACAATGGTGTAACCATTGTCGCACAGCTGGCTGATGCTCAGGAGGTTGTGCTTCAGGTTGGTAACAAGGGACACGTTGACAATACGCACATCATCCTTCTCTATGCATCCCTTGCTGATAACTCTGCCCTTGGAGTTATCACCAAAAATAACTGGAGGTCCTCTGACCTTGGTGAGCTCCGAAAACAAGAACTCCTCACCAGTCATATGAGCGGAGCAACCACTGTCAATGATCCACTCGCTCGACCTCTGAAGCTGATACGCATGATCCTGTTCCTGCAAGAAAAATGAAATCATTTAGGTCCCCGATCATCAGCGGGTCCTGCAGGGTTAGATCTCTGGAACATTCCTTTCGGAATCCAGATTTGAGTAATCTTCAGCTCAGTGTTACCCTTGCTGACATTACTTGTAGCCTTTCCCTTCCTCTTAAAATAATGCATGGAATTGTTTTTGGAAGGTGTGGCTGTGTGTGCAGTTCCTCTAGAAGTATTCTTCTTCTGAGGAGATTGGAAATTTCTTTCCGACCGCTTGTGCTGCCTTGGTGGTCTTTGGAACTGTGGACCACGGTGGTTAGCCTTCCTAGCCCTTGATGAAAACATTTGATTGGGCTCAGGCCTCCGATAGGTATTCCTCCTATCGGGAATTGTCCTTCTCTCAGTATTCTGCTGAGAGTGGGACCCCTTGTAAGTATGCTGGCAACTGGCATACTTATAAGGTTGTGTGTGGAACGTCTGGACAGCTGGTGCTGGCTGTCGGGTTCCACTGGCTGCTGGTGCTGACTTCCTTGCCTTGGAATATTTTGGCTTAGTCAGCTTCTTAGGGTGTGCTGGCGTCTTGTCAGCAGAGGAATTTGCCAGTCGAGGTTGTTGTCGTGATGACTCACCTCTATATCTGGGCTGATGATTCCTTTGCTGATCAGCCATACGAGGTATGCTGGCAGCACCAGCTGGTGCTGACGCATTTACCATTCTGCCCTTACCCTTACCAGCATTGGGTTGGTTTATGCTCGAATCATTTGTAAATCCCAACCCGGATTTATCATAAGGTTTTCTCCAATGACTTAGAGCTGCCTCTAAATCCTTAGAGCCCTTGTTTAGAAAATTGATTTTATTTTCTTGCTCCAGAACGAGACTGTGAAGGTTATCTCGCTCAGTTTTTGTACTTTGAAAATCTTGGAGCAAGTCGAAATGAGCCTTTTTCAAAGTTTCTAGCTCTTCGCTGAGTGACCTAGATTTTTCAATCTCACTGGTCAAAATGGAAACTTGATTTTTCAGCGAAGTGTTTTCGCCAGCTAAAACATTTTTCATTTCATAAAATTTTAAAAACTCATTCTGAAGAACATCTAAAGTGACATCTTCTGAGTCGGAGCAATGCGACTCAGAATCGTCTATGATTTGAACAGGCATGATATGCAATTGAGGATCTGATTGTACCTCATCATCAGCAGTCAATGCCAGATGTTCTTCCTTGTCAGCATCTTCTTCAGCTGACACTTCTCCTAGAGCAGCCATGAATGCCAGAAGAGCTTCTTCTTCAGACTCTCCATCTGACTCGTATTCCCCATCATCATGGTCGGGGATATCAGGAACTTCAGTCCTTGTCAGCATGGCTTTGGCAACTGCCTTGGAGGCACGCTCTTCAAAGAGCTTCTTCAGCCGTTCCCTCTCAGTTTTGTCCACCTGCGGACATTCAAATTTTAAATGGTCAGGGGATTGGCATTGATAGCAAGCACGAGGAGCTCTTTTGACGAATTTCCCGTCAGTTGAGCTTGAAGAGACTCCCTGCTTTGACTTAGCCTTTTCCAGTAGGACGGCCAGTCGTTTCATTTGCTGCTCAAGTTCAGCGATAGAGCTCTCGCCACTTTTGGAGTAAGATCCTGACGTGGATGGGATCTCCTTCGGCTGGTTGGTCTGCCCAGCAGGCCTGTCAGCATGGAAGGGCTTCTTGGGCATCCGCTTGAAGTCCTTCTTGACGAAGTAAGCTTCGTCCTGAGCCTTAACGCTGGGGGATCCAACATTCCTGATAGCCTCGTTTTTATTCACTATCTGGATATCCCATTCATGTGCCTGCAACTGAGCAAACACTTCTTTAGGAGTTAGTTTGGATAAATCTTTCTCCTTTAGTGCGGTGGTTTTCACAAACCAATCCTCCTTCGGCATCTTGGACAGGATCTTCGAGTTAAGATCAGCATTTTCGTACTCCCTGCCCAGAGACTTCAGCTCGCTGACAATGGCGTTGAATCTCGCCTCCATCTCCTTGATGGTTTCTCCAGTCAGCATCTGGAAGGACTCATATTTATCCACCGCAACCTGCAATTTGTTGCGTTTCATTTGGTCAGTTTCTTGACATAAACTATCAAGAAAATCCCATACTCCCTTAGTAGTATCAAACCGCAGTGCGTCCTCCATCAGCGATTCTGGAAGGCACGCAAGGATCAGCTCATGTGCAATGGAATCCAGCTGATTCCGCTTTCTGTCCTCAGCATTCCATTCATCTTGGGGCTTTGGGACCACCGCAGCTGGACGATCTCCCAGCTGATGCTGAATCTTGGTGATCTCTATTGGCCCTGTCTCCAGTACATCTTTCATGTCTGGATGGATGCTCTTCAGGGAGATAAGCGTCCTCTTTCGCCATATAGAGTGCTTCTCCGTCTTGTAGTCCATTAGCTTTGGGATATTCATCTTGAAGTACCTGAGCTAGACAAACAGACAAACAAACAGGAGTGCAAGGAAACGTGGATCACGGTCCTAAGCGACACAGAAACGAACGGTCTGTAAGAACCGTCCGCTCTGATACCACTTGTTGGTCCCGGATATCAGGGTATACTTTGGCAGCGGAAAATACGTAAGTTCGTTTCTTGCACTCTGCTGGTTACACAGCTGACTGGGACCTTGTCAGCTGGTAAGTCAACTGGCAACTGAGTATTCAGCTGACTGGCAACTGGCTGGTCAGCTGATGACTCAGGACTTAGCTAATTTTAGAGTCGAGTTTGCACAGTTATAAACTGATTTCAGTTATACTCCAGCACTTGGGTGCTGGGTTTTAAATCAGTAAGTAAATGCTGAAAGCAGTAAATAACAAGGATATTTTATAGTGGTTCGATCAACAGATCTACGTCCACTCTCCAGTCGAAGCACTGGAAATTCACTAAAGAGAGTAATCCGGTACAAGATTTCCTACGATCTATTTCCAGCTGGTAGATGCCTCGTCTACCAGTCCACTGGATCAACCGCTCCCGGTCCTTGTCCTTCTTCAACTCTTGTCAGATGGATGGAGTGCGAGCACGTCACTTCAACCTCCTCCTCCGACTGATTGGGTGTTGAGTTCTCCCAAGAACTTGACTCTTGCTGGCGGCAAAACTGCCCGTAATAACTCTGGAGCTGGCTGGCTCAAGAGCTGCTATGTTCTTCCTCGGAATGAGAAAGAACACCAAATGAGATCAATAACTCACAAGCTAGAAGCTTGGAGTCTCGTGTTCAAATGATTGACACACGGAGTAGCTTTAAGAAAAGCCTCGAAAGATTGCTTATACGCTGATATGAATGCGTTTGAGCTTTCGGTAGGTCAAGAGTGGCTAAGATTGGGCAAGAGTATTGAATGCTGTTGGATCTCACGTATTTATAGACGTGAGATTCAGATTCAAATACTAGCCGTTTGGACACATCCGGAAAAGTCTCTGTCCTCGCATGTCCTTCTGCAGGCGGCAGGTAGGAATTTCCGGAAAGCGCCATACCTTTGATCGCTTTATCTGACACAGATCTCTTTGTGTCAGAACGACTCTATTCGTCAGTACGAGGAATCGGAACTGGTGTCTTGAACTGATAGACTTTAAGGCATCCTCCTTAAAGTCATACACTGTCAGTTACTTCCTCAGACGAATCTTCTTTTTGTCTCTAAGTCTTCGGGAGAGCGAATCTTCAATTCTGCTGATAACCTCCGACTGGTAGATCATTCTGGTGATCTTGTGCTGGTAGTCTCTGCTGGTGACTTTCCTTAGCACAATCAAGGTCTACCAATTCGTCTGATGTTATCTCTTGGAATCTCCCGTGACTGGTGGCTTCACCGCTGGTGAATAGTGTCAGCCAGAACACATATTCTGCTTGTAAGATCTCTCAGCCTCCTGCTGGTGAAATCTTCCCAACTGGTGAACAGTAACCAGTCAATAGCTCTGCTCCATGCTGATGAACAGTGTCAGCATGAGTCTTCGTCAGCCGCTTGCTGGTGAGACTTCTCTCAACTGGTAAGCACATCTCATGCTGGTGAACAGTAGCCAGCATGAGTCTTGATCAGCTGCGACTTACAACTCAAAATACCTAAACAGGACTTTACATTTGAGACTAGAGCTATTCTAGAGACAAACTGACGCTGGTTGGACTTAGGATTTGATCCACCAAAACACTTAAACACCAAATCTAAGATCTAAGCTATCAACTGGAGAAGGGAAACTTAGCCAGATTTCCCAACAATATCTTTTTAGTGAAATACTCAGTGTTCGACTGAGGAGTGGACGTAGATCTTTAAGGATCGAACCACTATAAATATTGTGTGTTCTTACTGTTTTATTTTTTCTACTGTTTGATTTAAAACCTAGCAATCTCAAGTTGCTAGAGTATATCTCCGAAACAATCTTAACACCTAACTCGAGCTAAACATTTGTGAAAGAGACTAAGTGCAAGATACTTTATTTATTCTGCTGCATTTGCTAAGTAGCTTTAAGCCACTTATCATGACTTTGATCAGGGACCAACAAGTGGTATCAGAGCAGAAGATCATAAGACTTACTGCTTCTGAGTCGCTTTTGACCAGATCTACATTTTCCTTGCACTGTTTTTGTGTTGTTTAGCTCAGGAACACAAATCTTTCCAAGATGAACCATACTCTTCCAAAGTACAACAAGGAAAAGTTCAACTCATGGCAGAAGATGGCCACCATCCAGCTCCAAATCATACATCCAGAGATGGTGGACGTTCTTTCTAAAGGACCCATAAGGTGTTGGGTTTTGTATACAGAAAGCAATTATTACAATGAGTATACATTCAACTGTATTTTCTATCTGTTAACAAACTTACATGCGAGTAACAACGGTATCCTCTTATCTCATCGATAGGGACGATCACACGGCATGTTGTAGATCGGTTTATTTGGATTTGGTGATTAGGTTCACCAACAAATCCCTACAATTGGTATCAGAGCCAGGTTTATTTTTGTGGCTCTGTTGGATGAGCAATTTTTTATTATGCATGTACGAATTTTTAAATTGTTGTGGTATTTGGTTTTTGTTCCTCCTGGCAACCCATACGATTTAATCCGCGGTGGTTTGTCCGTGTTTGGATTAAATCGTGTTTTGTAAATCACGAGAAAATTCGTGATTAGATTTGATAGGAAAATTGTAATAGATTAGATATTGTGATTTTTCAAATCTGTAATTGTACGGGTCGAAGAACGAAGACGGAAACTGGGCGAGGTGATGGCGGTGCACTGCAGCGGCAGGAGGCCACGCGAGACGTACAACCGTGGCGGCGCAATGCAGGGTGGCGGGCAGGTGGCCCACCGCGACGTGCAGCCGCGGGCGACGCCGGTGGTGGAGGCACAGCCGCGTGGGCCTAAGGCTGCGCGATGCGGTGGCGCAGCCACGTGGGCAGGCAGCCCACGGCGGCAGCCATGCACGACGGCGGCAAGCGCGATGCCGCGCGGGTGCGTAGTGGTGGCTGTCGACCGGCTGCTGCTGCTGCGGCGGTAGGGTTCGAGGTTTGACGGCTGGTGTAATTCGATGTAAGCCTAGGGTTTGCAGTTGGATTGTGGAACCAATTTTCAAATCTCAAAACCCTAGATCCAAAAAGATTTGGTGGTTGAGGATATCAAGGCCCTGAAAGATTTTGAAGATTTGAAGAAGATTTGGAGTTATCCAAATTTTGAAATTCAAATTTCAAATTTTGTAATAGATAGAATTATTTTATTTTTCTATTTTGTGGGGCCACGAGAAATTTTTTGTTTGTCTTAATTGCCTCGTATGATATGTGATTTATTAATTGCGCAATAAGCATGTGTAGATGATAGGAAAGCATGTTTTTACTTCTTTATTATTTACAGTTTTATAAGCATGCTAATGTGATTAATTTCATGTCTGGATTAAATTTAGAAATTTTGGGTTTGTTTGATTACATGCAAAAGTTTGGGAAAATATAATGACAAGAAATTATTTATGTGCGCATTTAAGAAACCTTTTGAAACAAAAAATACTAAGCGGGTTTTTTTTAATTAAAATCAATAGACCTCCACAAAGTGATCCTAGACTGTAAGTGTATCTCTCGTCCTAGTAAACATCTACGAGTGTAGCTTGCTAGTTCCCGGAGGTACATGGGCTGCAGTTGTTGGGATTTCTAGACAAACAATTTAAATCATGTGAATAGTGGGAGGGTTTTGCGTAAACGTCTACGAGTGTAGCTTGCATAATTCTTTCTCATAAGTATTCTAGGATTGATTTAAATTTTAGATAACAAAGGCTGTAAGGGTAGTGCGGTATGACTACGCGCCATGCCAAACTGCTCTTCTGGCTGGAGTTAAATTTGTGGTTAAGGGCTTAGAGGCATCTTAGAATATAATGCAGTTGCTGCATCCCTGTTCTTGAGAGATGGCTTGGTCTAAGGTTTTACACTAATAATTAATTTCATGTGTCTAAGGATTCCTGACATGGTATGAAATTAAAGGATTGGGGCTTAATACCCGCAGTCTGGTTGAGGGTGACATCGTAAACGTCTACGAGTGTAGCCTTCGGTGGGAACTCTTGGGCTATTAGTGGAAAACATTTGTATTTTATTTATCAAGAGGTTTTCAATGCATTTGTTTTCGAATATTCTGCATGCATGTTCTTATTAAGATTATTTATTTGTTTCAGATATGTCTATGTCTACTATTGATCATATTCTTGCTCTCAATCCTTTAACTGGTCCCACTTTCATGACTGGAGTTTCTGCATCAAACACATTCTATATGTCAAAAATCAAACACATGTTCTTTATATGGATCCACTTGTGCCTGGCTATGATGGGGTTTGCGATCTTGAGCTTGAGTTTTATGAGAGATGGGAGGAAGCCGATGATTTCGCCTATTTGCTTATCACGGCTGGCCTATCTAGAGAACTGATGCACAAGTATGAGAACTTCAATAGGGCTGGAGAGATCTGGAGGGATCTCTTGACGGCATATGGCAATGTGGAGCGGACTATTAACTATAGACTTGTACATGATCTTGTGTGCAAGAAAATGGTTGAAGATAGTTCGGTGACAGCGCACATGATGTCTATGATTGAACTCATGAGATAGTTCATTGTGCGGGGAGGTGATTTCAGTGCTCATGGCGAGATTGATATTATTCTGAATTCTCTTCCTGAATCATTCCATGATTTTAAGAAGGTTGCTGCTGCATGGGGAGAGTATCCTCTGTATGATCTTCTCGAGGACCATGTAGTGGAGCAATCTTTGATGCGTACACGGAAACCTGCTCTGACAGGTTCTAGTACTAGTTCGACAGCCTCTAAGGTTGGAGAGGATGGTGCTGAAAGCAAGTTCAGGAAAGTGGGCAGTGAAAGCAAATTAAGGAGGATGAAGAGAGTGAAGGTCACCCCAAGGAAGGACAGGTGTGCTGGGTGCGAAAAGGTTAATTGTCCGAGTGTTAAAAGAGAATGTACGTCATGTGCATTTGTACCAGAAACGTGTTTAGCGTCGGTTTCTGCTCATTCGTGGGTAGTGGATACTGGAGCTACTGATCATGTTTTTTAAACTTTGTAGGGGTTCACACCGAGGAAGGTGCTGAAGAATGGCAAGATCACCATCTCAATGGGGAACGCAGCACGAGTGAGTGCAGCTGCCATTGTAGATGTCACCTTGTACTTTGATGATTCTGTTTTGACTTTGAGAGATGTTTCATATGTGCCGGATTTTCGGCGGAACCTTATTTCAGTTTCTAAACTTTATGTTGATGGATATTCAGTTATCTTTTATAGTGGTGTTTCTATCATTAGTAATAACGTAGTTATCTGTCGTGGAATGCTGAATAACTCTCTCCATGTCGTTAACTCTCATCATAACACTTCCGCGTATGCTGCATGTAATTCATTTGAAATTGATAATCCTAGAAAGAGAAAGCTTAGTTCTTCTGATGAGGATCTTACATATCTCTGGCACTTGAGACTGGGTCACATCAACTTGAAGCAGATTAAGCGACTTGTAGATGACGGAACATTGGACTTAGTCCAGCCTGTACCTTATCAAGTCTGTAAATCCTGCATCAAGGGAAAGATGTCTTCTAGGCCTTTCAAGGCTAGTCAGTCTCGAGCAGAGGATGTGTTGGAAGTAATTCATTCTGACTTATGTGGGCCCATGTCCACACAGGCTCGTGGAGGGTATGAGTACTTCGTCACTTTCATTGACGACTACTCGAGATACGGATATGTTTACCTACTTCGCTACAAGTCTGAATGCTTTGAGAAATTCAAAGAGTTCAAGGCTGAGGTAGAAAAGATTGTTGGGAAAACTATCAAGTCACTGCGATCTGACTGCGGTGGCGAATACCTCGGGAACGAGTTCCTGCAATATTTGTCAGAACATGGGATTACATCCCAGTGGACTGCACCGGGTACTCCCCAGCAACATGGTGTAACCGAAAGAAGAAATAGAACTCTTTTGGAGATGGTGAGATCAATGATGAGTTATGCAAAGCTTACCCATTTCGTTTTGGGGAATACGCATTGGAGACAGCGGCTTACATCTTAAACTTGGTGCCTTCTAAATCGGTTCCTAAGACACCCTGTGAACTCTTCTTTGGACGCAAACCCAGTTTGTGCAAGTTCAGAGTATGGGGTTGTCCGGCACACATGCTGAGGAAGGAACCCGATAAGTTAGAAAGCAGGTCCAAGGTAATGTTGTTTATAGGGTATCCCAGGCAAACGAAAGGTGGTTTCTTTTACTGTCTTGAGTGTCAGAGAATCGTAGTTAGCACCAACGCTAGATTCTTGGAGGAAGAGTATGTGAGAAACCATAAGACAAGGAGTGATATAGTTCCCTAAGAAATTGAAGATGAGAATGCGATTCCAAAGGAAGGGGAACGTGCGAACATGGGTGCACCTGTGAGAGGTACAGCACCACAAGCGCGTTCTTGTGTGCAAGGTGCAGAACCAAAACTTGTTGCACCAACTGCTGACACGGCACCGATGCCTCGTCGCAATGGGAGAGTCATTTTCCAGCTAGAAAGGTACATGTTCGTGGGTGAGTCTTCGGACTTGGGCCCTAAAGACGGACATGAGGACTCTGACCCACTGACTTACGAAGAGGCAGTGCAGGACAAGGATGTTGCGAATGGCGCATCGCCATGGATTTTGAGATTGAATCCATAACCGCTACGGATGTATACCAGAAATTTGTGCTGCCTGATGGCCTTAGAGCCATAGGGTGCAAGTGGGTATACAAGAGAAAAAAGGGAGCCGAAGGAGAAATTACAGCTTTCAAAGCCATGCTGGAGGCAAAGGGTTATATTCAGAAATAGGGCATAGACTATGATGAAACCTTTTTACCGGTAGCCATGCTCAAGTCCATCCGGATACTCCTTGCCATAGAAGCATATCTGGACCTTGAGATTTGGCAAATGGATGTCAAAACCGCTTTTCTAAATGGTTACCTTGAAGAAGGTAGGGACATCTATATGCAGCAACCCGAGGGTTACATGCGCAAAGGCAAAGAACATCTTGTCTGGAAGCTTAAGAAGTCCTTGTATGGACTTAAGCAAGCTTCAAGGTCGTGGAACTTACGTTTCAACGATATGATTAAATCCTACGGATTTTCACAGTTGGAGAACGAAAGTTCTGTATACAGACTTTGTGTCAGTGGGAGCGTGGTTTTCCTTACATTGTAAGTGGACGACATACTCCTATTTGTGAACAATGAGGGAGTGATGTCGGAGATTAAATGTTGGTTATCCGAACAGTTCCAAATGAAGGATTTGGGAGAAGCTGGGTACATCCTTGGGATTAAGGTCTTACGGGATCGTAAGAGAAGGATGTTAAGCTTATCTCATGCATCCTATGTGGATACTGTGATAGCCCGGTTCAGCATGCAACTCACCAAGAAAGGCATATTACCTTTCAGACCTAGCGTTCATCTTTCTACTGGGCAGTGTCCTGTGACACAGAGTTAGAAAGATGAGATGAGTCTTGTACCATACGCATCTATGGTGGGTAGCCTCATGTATGCAATGCTATGTACCAGGCCTGATATTTGTTATGTCGTTGGCATGGTAGAAAGATATCAGTCTAACCCTGGACAGGCGCATTGGACTGCGGTAAAGCATATCCTCAAGTATTTGATGAGAACTAGGAATTACTGCTTGGTTTATCAAAGTGAGGATTTGTGCCATATGGGTTACACAGATTCGAATTTCCAAGGGGACCAGGATGAGAAGAAATTGACCTCAAGTTATGTGTTTACCTTGGGAGGTGGGGAAATGCATTGCTGACTCCACCATGGAGGCGGACTATGTCGCCGCCTCCAAAGCTTCGAAAGAAGGGGTATGGCTCCGGAATTACCTTTTAGAGTTGGATGTGATTTCGAGTTTGCCTAAGAGCATCACAATTTATTGTGATAACTCTGGTGCAGTGGCGAACTCGAAGGAACCACAGACTTACAAGGCGAGCAAACACATAGAAAGGAAGTACCATATCATACGAGAAATCGTATCGAGGGGCGATGTGCAGATCAAGAAGATTGACACTAGGGACAACCTAGTTGATCCATTCACAAAGTGCTTGCCACAGAAAGTTTACGAAGGACATATTCGTGGACTGGGTCTGAGGTGGATGCCTACCACTGGTAGTGGTTAATGTAATAGCTAGGCTAGATAGACGCACTGTATACTCTGTAATAGCGAGTGTAATGCTTTGAGTATAAGTGGTAGATTGTTGGGTTTTGTGTACAGAAAGCATTTATTACAATGAGTAAACATTCAACTGTATTTCCTATCTGTTAACAAACTTACATGCGAGTAACAACGGTATCCTCTTATCTCACCGATAGGGACGATCATATGGCATGTTGTAGATCGCAGAAGACAGTATGATCACTTGACCTAGTGAGATATAGATATTATCACAACCGAGACAGGGTGCGAGGATAAGTCTGTCGGTATAGGCTGCAGCATAGTCAGAAAGAAGTAATCTGTCTTGATTACTTGATATGTTGATACGTGAGATTACGTATTGATTGGACCACAGTGAGATGTATTTGTCTGTCTGACATCAGTGAATACAGGGTCTCAATCTTGATTGAGTCCAAACCCTAATGAAGGTTCAGGGCTATGCACGGGTTGACTGTTGCTTTGACTTGCCATGGTGGAGAGCCTGAGTAACGTGCTCGTATACCCGCATCTTGGGTAGCAGCAGTTCGTGTAGAACAGCCTGAGACTGGAGTTAGGCAACCATATCCAAGTAATAGGATGGGGACATTCCCTTAGGAGCTCAATAATATTCATCGTGCTAAAGTCCTGCATGTTGATTAAGTTCAAGCACGAGTGATAAGGTTTGAGTAGTACTGCTCAGGAAATATATGACATTAATAAATTGTAGATAGAGCTTGTCAGAAGCTCCGATTAATTAATGAATATCCGGTAACCAAAAATATGGGAATTCTCAAGTAAATGCAGCCCGTTCTCAAAACGTGGTAATAAAGGGGTAGATCAGTATTAATTCTGTGGTAAAAAAGAATAAATATTAATTAATTAATTGTGTCATGGGTTGTGGACATGAGAATTAATTAATTCATAGTCCCACTTTATTATTTTCATTAAGTCCCGCGTCTAGCCCAATTAAACATGTTGAAAGGAGCCAGTAGCCCATTAGGGTTAAAACCCTAGGTCTATAAATAGACATCTCTCTCAGAAACCCTAGCCACCTTATCATAATTCAAATCAGTTGAAACCCTAGGGTTAGAGAGAGAGATCGGCTGCGCCTGTGTGTTTGGGAGGAGAAGAATTTCGACTCTGGCCTACACATCACAGATCTATGGAATCTTCACCAGTAGCAGATCTGAACAGTAGTAGGATACAGATCTGAAGATCTAATCCGGAGAACAGGATTTCTTCCTTTCTATTTTTTTCTTTTATTCGATTGAATCTAGAAATTAGTTTTGCTAATTTTTGTTTCCGCAGATTTAATCGAATCGCGTGGTTGAATTAAAGTGGATATTCAAACGTGAAAGATCGGATCTGAGATGACAGAGTTAAGGCAAAATGCTAAAACCACTGCATTAAATTCATCGGAGCATGCTAGATTTATCGTATGTTTATTGCTCTCAACATCCACAAAACGATCCGGTTTATTTAGATTTGATGATTCGGTTCACCGGCAAATCCCTACATAAGGATCATGAAGTCTAATATTTTTGTAGGTCCAAATTCTGAGGGGCAACTTAGACCACCTCCAATGGTCGAGAAGACGTTCTAGGAATGGACGGTCGAAGATAAGAAAAGAGCTCAGCTAGAATATCTAGCAAAGAAGCTTATACTTGACAGTTTGCCTCCGTTGATGGCAGACAAGGCTCTGGACTTTGATACAGCTAAGGAGATGTGGAAATATGTCTGTGAATCCTCCCAGGAGACAGACCAAATGAAACGCAACAAACTCCACGTAGCTATCGATAAGTATGAATCTTTCTCTATGATTGCAGGAGAATCTATTCAAGCAATGGAAGAGAGATTCAACACCATCATTATGGAGCTCCGAAACTTGGAAAAGACATACGATAATGGAGAAATGAACAACAAGATCATTTCCAAGCTATTTCCAAGGAGTGATTGGTTTGTAAAGATGACGAGCTTAAGCGAAAAGGACCTCATCAAGATGTCTTCATCTTAAAGCTCATGAATTCATAATACAACAATCAAAGAAGAACGAAGTTGCTGTTGCGCAAACTTCATCATCAAATGTTGTACCCCCGTAGGATGTAGCAATCTTTGTGAAGAGAGATGTTGGAAAGTGGAAGTCAAGATAGCCCTTCCACAGTGAAAGATCTGAACCAGCTTCCCCAGCGAAGGAGGTTACTCCAACCTCAGGCTCACAGAATGTAGATCTAAAGATTAGTGAGCTCGAAGAGCAGATGAAAAAGCTTCAGAAGCTCATGCTGGAAGCCAAAGCAGAGAAGGAAGCCAAGGAGACCAAGCTCACATCATCCTCCAGATCAGCAGAAAGAAAGCCTAGGACGTGCTTTGAGTGCAATTCACCAAATCATCTAAAGCACGAGTGTCCAAAGGTGAGCAAGGAGGAAAGAGAGCGCCTCAAGGAAAGGTTCAAGAGAAGAGCTGTCAAAGCGGTCACAAGAGCATTGCTGACAAGGACAGAGATCCCAGACATCCCTGACAATGATGAGGAGTACTATTCATCAGAAGAGGATGATGAGGAGGCCATGCTGGTCTTGATGGCGGATATTGTTGATGATCAAGATGCTGATGCTGAGCAGAATGCTGAATGCTGAATCGGCTCTAGCAGTCGATACCCAGGAGGTACATTCTATTAGCATTCCTAGTTCAGCAACCATGCATGAATCGGAGGATTCTTTTTTAGACTCCGAGGATGATTATCTCACAAAGCTTTCGATAGAATTTTCAAAGATGTATGAGATAAAAAATGCTATTGTGGGAGAGAATACCTCACTGAAACTAAAGTTACATCTTTGATCGAGGAAGTTGAAAGACTAAGGTCTGATAGTGAGGAGCTTTAGAAACTCAAAGTAGATTACTCTAAGCTTTCTGAAAATTTTCAAATTATTGAAAAAGAGAATCTCGCTTTGAAGAATAAACCTAAGGAGGGTTGTATTTATGCTTACACATCCAGCAAGGCAATTCTAACTGCCATTGTGAGCAAACAAAGAAAACATTCTGATAAATCACGATTAGGTCTTGGTTGTGTTGAAGCAAAATCCTCTAAGGAAGCCTTGAGTAAGAATGCTGAATTTTCTAAGCAGAAAAATATTTTATTCATTTCTGCTGGAAAAGTCAATGCTGACAAGGGTAAAGGAAAGGTAATTGCTGAGTCGTCAACTGCTAAGCAGAAAGATTGGCGTAGCAAGCATACATCTCCTAGATCTCAGCATAGTACCCAGAGTATCCATAGAATGCCTGCTAAGCTTGCTTCTCCTGTATCTCGATAGAGTATCCACAGAATGCCTGCTAAGCATGCTTCTGCTGGATCTCAGCATGGTACCCAGAGGATGTCTGCTAGGCCACATAGCAGTGCCAAGGAGGAATGATGAGCATTATGCATTCAATGCTAGGATAGCATATCCTACCTTTCATAAGGGCAAGCAGGTAGCATACCATGCTGTAAGACCACAGTATCCTAAGTACACACCACATAGGAGGAACACCTATGTGAGGCCTGAGTGCAACCGTTTTCCTTCCAAAAGGACTATGAAGGCTAAGCACACTACTCCACCTAGTTCTAATTATGCAAAGTTTGCTTATCCAACGAAGGTCGAGAAGGTTGCTAAGGGTGAAGTCAAGAAGAGAATCTTCAAAATCACCAAGATGTGGGTTCCAAAAAGGACCACGATCCACGCTAATCTTGCAGGACCCGATCCTAAGCGGGTACCTAAATAGAATTGCTAATTTTTGCAGGAACAGGATCCAAAAGCGAAGACATCAGGAATGTCAAATGAATGGATCCTAGATAGTGGTTGCTCAGGCCACATGATGGGGCGAGAAGAGTTATTCTCTGAACTGCAAAGAATCTATGGCCCCACAGTCATGTTTGGTGATAATAGCAAAGGTCGAGTGATTGGACGAGGATGCATTGAGCAAGATGGCATGAGGATCATCAGCGTTGCCCTCGTTCCCAACCTCAAGCACAATCTACTGAGCATTAGCCAACTATGCGAGAATGGGTATAATGTATATTTCATTGATACTGGTTGTGAGATTGTTGATAGTGCTACAGGTGAACTGAAGCTAAGAGGCATCTGCAAGGGTGAATTATTTGACAAGTTCATGCAGATGGCGATAAGTAAATTTGATGATCTTGACAAGAAGCCTGCTCCTGACTCTTAAGCTGAATTGAATGCTAGAAAGTTCTCTGTAATCTTTTTGTTGTCTTTTTCAGTTTCTGTACTTGTAAAGTCTCAAAATTATGAATGAAACTGAATCAGACTTAGACAATTTCTCATTGTCCACTTTTGATGTTTTTTCGTGTCTTAGTTGATATACGCTATGTGTGTATTCAACGAAATTGCATGTGGTTGTGGATGCTGAGTTATTGGATGGTGGTAAAATGCTTGCTGATTTGATTGGATGCTAGAATTCTGGCATATTGCTAAGGAGCATTTTACTTATGTTTTAATCGAGAAATATTTCCCAGCATTTATTGAGGGGGAATTTATTTAAAACCAATCCCTGCTAAGAACTAAGTTGGTTAAATGTTGAGTTAGATTGCTAGATTAGTTCTGATACTTAGAATATCTTGTAGACTTAGAAAATTTTTCCATCTTAGATTAAGCAATTGATAGTAAGCTTTGATCACACTAAAAAGGGGGAAATTGTTGGGAAAATATTCCTTGATTTATATTTTAAATCTCCCTTTAGGATCAAATTGTAAAAGTTTTGTTGAATCAAAGCTTAACTAGTTTGGTTGATCATTGCTGAATTCTAGCAATCTAGCAACTCTTTTGTAATGTCCTGTTTAGAAAATCTATCGAGTTGTAATAGATTAGAAGTGCTTGAGAAGATTGCTGAAGGACTCAGCAAATGGAACGAAGAAAATAAATCCCAAGCAACTCCGGAAATGCTAGCGTCGCCAGCAGACAAAGTGACTGCTAAGGAGTGAGCAGTCAAATGCTGAAAAGAGATTACTGCTAAGGAGATAGCAGACAAAGTTCTAGAAGAATGATTCCTAAAGTGCTAGCAATCATATGCTGAAAGAAGAGACTACTAGGAGAATTTGCTCAGCAATCAGTAGTAAAGATCCAACAGAATGCTAAATGTGTTAGCATTCACTGTTTACTCAGGAGATTGCTAGAAGCTATTGCAAATAGGAAACAAGATATCAAGTCATAGCAGAATGCTGAAGGAGTCAGAATTCGCTATTGCCAAAACCAGGAAAGTTTGGAAGGAACGATAAATCTTCCATTGCAGTAAAGGAAAGTTTTACGAAGGTGCACCCTTGACTTAGCCGAAGCTGCCGACCGAGAAGATCCAAGTAAAGGAGGATAGTCTTGTAGTGGCTGGCTCGAAAGCTCACCACCTGCTACAGGAGATAGGCGATTCCTTGTACTTGACCATATCTTTTTAGTGAAATTCTTAGTGTTCGACTGAGGAGTTGACGTAGATCTTTAAGGATCGAACCACTATAAATATTGTGTGTTCTTATTGTTTTATTGTTTCTACTGTTTGATTTAAAACCTAGCAATCTCAAGTTTCTAGAGTATATCTCTGAAACAATCTTAACACCTACCTCGAGCTAAACATTTGTGAAAGAGACTAAGTGCAAGATACTTTATTTATTCCGCTGCATTTGCTAAGTAGCTTTAAGCGGCTTATCACGACTCTTATCAAGGACTAACAACCCCTGGGCCAATGAAGAAAATTTCATGGAGATATAATTGAATTGGTTCAGGGAGTATTGTTCTTTTTATTGCAAGTTCTGTTTTATTTAATTACTAGTTTTAGTTAGTATTTGTTCCTTGTTGCTATAGCATGTAAATAGCATGACTTTAATATTGTAGGTAGATGAATTTTATGCATTAGAGTAAATTTAGATTTATTTCCTTGTTTTAGAATATTGTATAATCTATATTTATAATAGATTAGAAAAAAAAATGGAAAAATTACCATTAGGAATTTAATTACGAATTTCTTTTGGGTGAGAGAGTGGACACATGGAAGGCAAGTAACCGTTGAGAACTGCCAGTTGATGTCATTGGAGGCGGACTCACTTTTTGGCAGGTTTCTTGTGGTGGTTAATTTTTTTTTAATTTCTTATTGTGTCATTTCAAAGGAAGTCGAAAGGGTGTTTACTATTCTTATAAATCATCCTACTCTGTTATTTCTGCAACCAAAAGAAACTTTACAATTTAAGCATTCGTGAGAAGAAAGAGAAAAAAAGCAGAGAGAGAGTTCTGAAGGGATGTGGAATTAAATCGACGTTGTAAGTATCTCTTCCCCTTCATTGTTTCTTTGGCATTCTGGTTGAAATTTGGGAGCAAATATGGGGAAACATGCAGCCAATGGTAACTAGATTTTTTGATATCCCAGAGATGCTTGTTGAAAAAAAAAATTGTTTTCTCTGGAAATTGTCCGGTGTTTTCTATGAATTTCATGTCTTGGAAGTATGTGGGGGTATAAAATTATGATGGGTAGCCGATTCTTAGGGCAAGAATGTGTTATGCTACACGCATGCGAGATTGTAAAAGGGTGTAATTGGGTTGCTTAAAAATTTCTAATTCGAGTAAAGAAAATTACTTAAACCAATCATTTTTTACTGAATCTGTGAACCAAACTTTCTGAATATCATATTGAAGCATAAGTTTGGAGGAGGGTATTTTTTTACTGGGATAATCTGTTGTGAGAAGTGTTGTTATGTTGGAGTAAGGTGTGATTTATCTGTGCATTGTGTTTGTGAAGTTATCTTGTGCTTATTTTCTCACTTGGGTTAAGTACAGAAAAACCAGTAATGAAGACCAAAAACCCTGGGAAAAGAAGGCCTGGATTAGTAGAGGAGAGTCCGACCCCGAGTCCTAAGAAGAGGAAAAAAGAGCCAGAAAAACCAGTGCGAAGATCTGGCCGAACTACTTTAGCCACCATGGCTAGCAGGAATGCTAAACTCCCTCAGACAAGCATGGATAATCTAGTAGAAATACAGGAAGAAGCAACACCGGTTATGAAGAAGGGAGCACAGTCAGAGAAGTCGAAGAATGCAAAGGCAGACCCTTTGCAAAAGTTGGTAGAGTCTGCTGAAAAACTTCGAGTGACGGAGGAAGAAAAGGGGAAGGCAACAGAGAGCAAGAAGTCTACACCGTCCTCCTCAAATACAAAGAAGAACAAGTTGGTTTTATCGAAGAAAGAGCCGGAGAAATCAATCTCAAAAGCCCAACCAAAGAAAATAACTACCCCAGGAAAAGAATCCAGGCAGAAGAAGGTTGAGGACAAGAAGTAGTTGGAAGAAGAAAGCTCTAAAAAAGAAGAGGATGATGATGCAGAACACGAAGAAGAAGTGAGTTAAGAGAGTGAGAAAGCGGAGACAGAATTGGAGGATTAGCAGGATTCGGAAAGTGAAGACAATGTTGCAGCATCAGAAGAGCAAGGATCAGAAGAGGAAACAGAAAAGTTAGAAGATGAGGAGAAAGAACAAGATGAAGAAGAAGATAGTCCTATATAGGAAGAAGAGGAACCAAAACAACAAAAGAAGAAGGTCAACAAGAGGAAAAGGGAGGAGGAAGTGCAACAAATGAGCAAGAACCAATCCCATGAAACCCCAAGACAGGGAGAAGATTGAAGGTTATAGCTTCGAAAGAAGGCGAGACATTCAGTAAGCCCCAGAGAGGAGGAAAACTGAATCAAAAAGAACAAATCAAGGAGGGCAAGAAAAAGGTAGGAGAAGAGAGGGCCCTAAATTTTCATCCAAGATACACAAGGAGAGGATGAAGTTTGTGATGGATCGACAGCTTTTAATTGAGAGGGGTTTCAAGAATTTAAAGGTGCTGCCTGCAGATTTGGTTAGGCAAATTGAACAACAAGGTTGGGAAAGTTTTGTGCTTCCACCGCCCCTTCCAATTATTGCCTTGGTCAAGGAGTTCTATGCCAATTGTGAAAAACCCTCCACTGAGAAGTCTGAGATAGTTGCTATTGTTTGAGGGAAGGAAGTGAGGTTGAATGAGGAAGCAATTTATGAAGTCTTTGGGACTCATGCACCGGACCCGGATGAATTTATGGAGCTATGCTTTGCACCCACATAAGAACAATTGTATGAAGCCTTCAAAGTGGTGGGATTACCAGGAGCAAAGTGGAATGATGAAGCAAAAGATAATAAATACGTGCTCTCCAAGTTCCTACACTCTAAGGCAATTCTGTGGCTACAATTTCTGAAGAACGGTATCATCCCGACTACTCACAATACCAACATTAGTTAGGACTGTATCCTCATAATTTCTGCCATTCTGAAGGGTGATCCAATTGACTTTGCACCTTTTCTGGTCGATGTTGTTGGTTATTCTGCTTCCAAGGAACGAGGACCCCTTTTCTGCCCCTCTTTGATTTCTGCGCTTTGCAAGTAGTCAGGAGTCCCATTCCATAACGAGGAACTACGCAAGACCATGAGGACCTTCTTCAATGTCGAATATTTGCGCCAGAGACATGAGAATTCCCAGAAGAAAGAAGGAGTGGAATCCTCATCTGCTAACAACTATTCTGTGCAGGATTTGCAGGCTGAGTTGAAAGAAATTTCTGAACAAAATACCTAGCTTTTGAAGGAATTTGAAGATCTCCGAATCATGATGATGGAAATGCAGTTTCAGACTGAAGAATTGCTGGAGGAAGTGAGGCGTGTGAAGGCTGAGAAAGGGACATCTGCTGTTGGAAAGAAAAAGAAGACCACTTGAGGGTTGTGGTTACTTCTTAACTTTATCTCCAAAGACTCTGTTTTAATTTGTTTGCTTGATACTTGATGTTTTGGGTGATTATGTTTGGTTGTGATTGAATTTTTTTTGGTTTTAGGGTGAAGTGTTTTGGTGTGATTTTGATGGTGGTGTAAGGAGGTGTTTATGAAGTATTAATAGTAGGTCTATTATCCTGTCTCGAGCTTGATGATGTGGGTGTGTGAGTATTCTCTCTTTCTTGAAATTTCATGAGTGGTGATTGGGTTGATTGAGAGTCAGCCCCCTAAATTTTCAAGTTTAATTTTAGGATGATACGCTAGCTTGGAATACAAAGTTTGTGGTTGTCTTATTTTTTGAAAAAAAACCTGATATGCTACATGCTTGAGTTTAACCGGTACTTTAGCTTTACTTGAAAAAAGAACATGTGAGATGCCACCTACCTAAAAGATTCTAGCACACTTGAGAAGAAATTAGAACGAGTGTTGCATTAAGAAATGATTTAGGCCATCTTTTCATCTTTGTGCTTGCAGAAATTTCTTTCATCTTGCATTAATTACCCTTGCACCTTGATTTGAGCTTAGAGCCTTTTATTTGATTTAAACCATAAAGAATGTGAGCTGAATTTCCATACACTTACCCGAATTTAGAGGCAGGTTTGCTTAGGTTCTTGCACTTAAAGATTAGAAAATAATGAAACGATAGAGCTTAAATAGATCAAGTGTGTAAAAGTCTTAGTGCTTGTTTGTAAATAAACTACGCTGCAGCCTGAAAGTAGCATGGATATAAAAAATAAAAATAAAAAAAAATCAGATGGGGTAAATAACCATCTAGAAGAAAAAAAAAGTTTTATGAGTCTGAAGTTATATATAGCTCTTCTTCTATAATCTCAAAATAAACTCTAGGTGCAAGGCTGAAAGCATGCCTCTTTAATTCATTAGTAACTTTATCCATAATTTCCTTACCCTAGCCACAGCCTTACATTAGAAGCTATGAAGACCTTCTGATCTTAATGTAATGTGATTTCCGTTAGTGGAGAGTGTGCTAAATTTTGAAGGTAGTCAAAAATAGTGGCATCAATAATCATTAGAGTTGAAATGGAAGTTAAGTTTAAACTTGAAGCATTTGTTAGCTATCTTGCAGAAGTGTTTTGAAACTTTAATTTTCAAGCTAGCTTAGATTGCTCTGATTAAACTTATTAAATTGAGGTGGTTGAAGCTTGATCACTTATGAATCACAAATGAATTTTTTCTTCTTTGATTCTTTGGTGTGAACTAAGAGCTACGAGACAGGAATATGTAAATTAAGTCTACTTTGTTTTCTTTTGAGTCTTTGTTGCTTGGGGACAAGCAACATTTTAAGTTTGGGGGAGTGATAACTCTCCTAAAGAGTTATTATTTTATTTCGAACTTAGTCAAATATGTCTTAGAATGGTCTTGCTTCGTAGGATAATTAGGAAAATATAGGTAGATTTATGAAGCTATTTAGTTTAAGCTTTATTATGTGTTTTGTGCTATTTATGAGTTTTTGCAAAGGAATTGTTCAAATAGTATCACTGGTCTTATAAAGCTGGAGCACAGCAAGTGCATGGAGAACAGATAAAATGTCACAACATGGGAACAACATGGCCAGAATTCTATCGAGAAACACTTGGGACCACAGCAGACAGGATCTCTGCACTTTTCAGATCCTGTCCCAAAAGCAAGACAGATGTCTACCAGGAGGATCGCCAGAGTTGGAAGGCGAATTGAGGATCCACGTGTAGAGTTGGGATGAATCCGAACGGAGAAAATGGAGATATTTTGGAAAAGAGGAGAGGACAAGAGATAGACAGATTAAGGCAAGAGAAACACAATCATTGAGGGTGTTCGAGCAAGAAAGAACCTGGAGTTCGTGAGGAGTGAAGTTGATGCTGAGAAGAAGTTTGAACAGTTTTAACTTTATTTTCAGTTTTAGTTAATATTTTTTCATAATGAATGGTTAGAGATATGAACTCGAATATCATTTTCAATCCATCTTTTGTAAGCATGAGCTAAACATTTTAAGCTTGGGTTATTAACTGGTTCGTCTACAAAAATATATGCTGGAGTTGTTCTTTTATTAAATCTGGTGCTTGATCTCCATTTTGATTTATTTGTTTGCCTAAACACGACAGTGGCAGGTAGAGATATCACTTAGTGAGACCGAGAGGAGATCTAGGTTGAGGAAATTGTGATCAATCTTGAGTTCTAGTGTAGGAATGCATAGGATCTAAGACTTGTAAGAACCCTTGTTCTGAATAGTGTGTTGGAAAGTAAAACCTATCATAAACATATGAAGGCTAGCAAGAAAATACAGATTTAGTACTGTGAAAACAGTCTAGACAAAGAAAAGTGTGGTCACAAGAACCAAAGTCGATGTCTGAACAATGCTGCAGCATATAGGAAAGTAGATAACCAATAGTTGACAACCCAAGTATATTTCACAATTGTGTAAATCCATATATGAATAGTTTATGATTATTCTGTGGGAAGAAACATTGTTACTTGCCTTAGCACTTTTTGGTTTTATTTTATATGCTTTCTTGTTATTCTAGAATAGAAAAGTCACAAATACATCTTAATTTACAAACAATATGATGTGCACGGCTCACTTTCGCTCCCTTGGGAACGATATCTGGACTTAGATCGGTATTACTTGTTAAGACATACGTGCACTTGCGTATATTTATCATAGCTACTAGCACAACACAACACTTCATTATTGACCAAATTGTTCTACAATTAAGCACAACTGACTTAATTAATATGCCAAACAGTTTTACACTGCTCATTTTAGCAGAATCGCTCCGATCAGTTCTCATCTCTTTCCTTCGAGATTTCATCAAACTCCAGAAGACCTAGTTTGATGCACACCTCTTTGAAACGAGCCTCAGGTAGCGGTTTAGTGAAAATATCCACTAACTGGTCATCCATCCTTATATATTCCACCGAGATATTCTCTTTCTCAACATGATCTCGAATGAAATGATGACGAATATCAATATGCTTCATCCTGGCGTGTAGAACTGGATTCTTCAAAATACAAATTCCACTGTTGTTGTCGAAGTAAATAGGAACACATCTAGTTTCTACCCCATAATCCTTAATTGCTACTTTATCCAAAGAACTTCAGCACGGCAACTGGCAGCTACTACATATTCAGCCTCAGTGGTTGACGTTGCCACCGAATATTGCTTCTTGCTGAACCAGTTGATCAGCTTGTGACCTAAAAACTGACAGGTTCCACTTGTGCTTTTTCGATCAATTCTACATCCTCCAAAATCTGAATCCGAGAATCATTCAGCATGATTCCATCAGTTTTGGGATACCAAATACCTAAATACTCAATCTTCTTGAGGTGTCTCATGATCCTCTTAGCTTCTTCCATGTGGGACTTCTTAGGTTTCGCTTGGAATGCACACACTCCCACAGCATAAGATATATCGGGTCTACTGGCAGTTAGATACAATAGTGACCCGATAATCCCTCAATAAGCAGTCGGATCGATAGTTTCTCCTTCTTCATTAAGAGTGATCTGAGAACAGGTGCTCATAGGAATCCTCAAGGACTTTGTCTTCTCCGGACATAACTTGTTAATCAAATCCTGAGTATACTTTTTCTGAGTTATGAAAATCCTTTCATCTGATTGATCAACTTGCAATCCAAGGAAATATGTCATCTTTCACATCATACTCATTTGAAATTTATTGTGCATCAGCTAGGCAAACTTCTCACATAGCTTGGTGTTTTTACTTCCGAAGATAATGTCGTCTACATAGATTTGAACAAGCAGGATGTCCTCTCCATCCTTTATCTTGAATAAGGTTCGACCAATTGCACCCTTTTCAAATCTATTCTTGAGCAGAAATTGGGAGAGAGTTTCATACCATGCTCTAGGTGCTTGCTTCAATCCATACAAAGTTTTCCTTAGCTTGTAGACTTGGTTTCCTTGCTCGAAACCCGGGAGTTGTTCGACGTAGACCTCTTCCTTTAATTCACCGTTGAGGATGGCACTCTTTACATCCAATTGAAGAACTGCGAAGTTGTGATAAGCTGCATACGCTAAGAACAAACCAATGGCTTCCAGTCTGGGAACTGGTGCGAATTCTTCGTTGAAGTCTATCCCTTCGCACTATGTGTACCCCTAGGCAACCAATCTTGCTTTGTTTCGAACGATGGTACCGGTCTCGTCTCTTTTGTTCTTAAAGACCTACTTGGTACCGATGAGGGACTGATGTGTAGGTCTATCCACTAGATACCACACATTGTTGCGAGTGAGCTCTCCTAGTTCCTCTTGCATCGCATTAATCCAATCCATTGATTGAAGAGCTTCAGCAATCTTCACAGGTTCGATTTGCAATATGAAGCAAGATATCAATGCAGTGCCTTGTCTGGTTCGATTAGGATTCCCAATATCATCCAGGATGGCTTCAGTAGGATGATCTCTTAGCCAACTAGGCTTCTTTACACTTAAGCTTCAGCGGGAGCAACTGGAGTCTAAAAAACTATTGGAGGTTCCTGATGAGATGGTTCGCCTCCAAGTTCTTGAACTATTTCACCTCCTTGTTCAAGAACTGGATTCTAAGTAGCAACTGGATTTTGAACTGCAACTGCTCGTCGGTTGGAGTTGCTTCCTCAGCGGCCTCAAGGTTGACTTCCTTAGTATCAGGATGCTCTGCTTCCAAAACTGTTGTGTTCGCTTAAGGGGGATTCTCTTCACTTTGATCTTCTATGTTAATGAACTTTAAGGCCTCAACAATGACGTTAGCATCATTGGCCCTCTCGATTGATTGGGGTTCACCCGAGGCAACTGGAGTCTCTGGATCATCATTCATAGATCTAGTCAGAGGAACTGTTTGATTATGATCAAGATCAGTTTTAGATTCCTCATTGACATCCTTGATCTCATGATTTTCCTGACCCAGTTCTTGTAGTGTCCTGCGCACTAGAGTAGCTTTATCAAAAACAACATGACATGTTATTTCCACAAGCTGGGTTGTCTTATTGAATACCCTATATCCCTTATATGAAGGGTGGCCATATCCTAGGAACACACTTTCATCAGCCTTAAGGCTGAAGGTATTCAATTTGGACTTCCCATTCTTGTGAATATAACATGGAGAACCGAAAGCACGAAGATGAGCTATAGAAGGCTTACAACTATTGTAGATCTCGTACGGAGTCTTGTGAGGCCGCATGTTGAATGCACTTCGATTTTGCGTGTAGCAGGCTGTCATCAAGGCTTCTCCCCAAAATCTTTTTTCAAGGTCGGTCTCGGCAATCATGGTCCTCACTACTTCTTTGAGTGTTCTATTCCTCCACTCAGCAAGGCCATTTTGTTGAGGAGTTCTTGGAGTAGACTTCTCATGCCCGATTCCAATTTCAGCGCAGAATTCCATGAGGGGTCCATTGCAAAATTATGTTCTATTGTCGGACCTTATCCTCTTAACTGTTACCCCTTTGTCATTCTGAAGACGTGTAATCAGTTCTGGCAGCTGAATTTTGACTTCGTCCTCGGACTTGAGCAGCACCACCCACATATATCTTGAGTAGTCATCAATAACTACTAATGTATACTTTCTTTCTCCAATTGTGGGCGGAGTAACTGGACCAAACAAATCCATGTGGAGCAGTTTCAATATCCGGTCCGTGCTTGCTGTAACTGGCCTATTTTTGAAAAAGGCTCTTATCTGTTTCTCGAGCTGGCAAGCTTTGCAGACTCCTTCCTTTTAGAACTTATTTTGTGGCAGTCCTTTAACTAAATTAAGTTTTAGCAAATGTCTGATCGAGTTGAAGTTCAAATGACTTAATCTTTTGTGCCACAACCAGTTTATTCCATCTGAGGAACTGTGCACCAGGAGGTAGGTTCCTTATTCTCCATTGGACCAGTCTACTACGTAAAGACCTCCTTTTCTGATTCATTTGATCTTGGTCTCCTTGGTCAGCTTGTCTATGATGTGGCACCCTGATTCTTCAAAACTGACAATGTAGCCACTCTCGCTGAACTGCTTATTGGAAGGTCTGGAAAAATCCAGAGCATTAAGACAAATTCTATCTACCGACAAGGTTTCCGAATTAAAGCCTTTCTACAAGAATCTAAGTGAGATAGCACTTAGAATGATCTATTGCGGTGCAGGATCCTTCTCAGAACTAAGTCAACCCAAGTACGTTGTTATGATGGTGTTGGATGATGGCCCAGGAGGGAACTGGGCTGAATTCATCTTTGGTCGTATTCTTGAGCATGCTGGAAAGAATAAGACCATTAGGGAGACTAACAAATTCAAGTCCGGTGTTGGTTTTGGGCTAAAAATCAGTTACCTGATAGAGAAACTGATAGGTCTTAGGGAAGAATGGGAATACCTGGTCTCAACTGACTTTCTACCGCAATATGATAAAATTTACAGAAAAGCAGAAGAAGAAAATGTCGATGACAATGGTGGAGGTGATGATAATAATGATGGCAATGGAAATCAAAAGAAGAATGGTGTTGATCCGGAAGCTGTCGGTGTTGATAAGTCCAGCTCACAGCCTACTAAAGGGGAACATGTACAAGAAGAAGTTGCTTCAACAAAGACAAGGAAGAGAAGGAGGCTAGTACTTACGAGCATCTTGGAAGAAGAAAGGAAAAGGAGTAGAAAAGGGGGAGCAGAATAAATCTCCGGAAGGTAATCCAGAGGATGGGACAGTGCCTATTGTGGATCTTCAAAGCCCAACTTCTTCAGAGAAGGATTCTCCTCCTCGACAACCTTTTACTCCTTCAACATCTTCTGGAAGCTCACTTATCAAAGCTCACCAGGCCACGCTTGAATCAGTCATGTAGAATAACCAGACGGTCTTAGAAATAGGGGGAACAGTTTCAGAACTGCAGGTCCAGGAAACTGTCAACCTGGATCTGCCGATGACAGCTTTTACTAATCAAGATCCACCTCCTCAAAAATCTATTGTTGTGCAAAAAGAACAAGTCCAGAAAACTGTTGTTGTGCCAGTTAAACGAACTGTCAAGCAACGACCATTGCAGGAAATTATTGCTAATAGATTGTGTCTTTCAGAACAAGCCACACAAGCAGCAGATGAAACATATCTCGAGTCCATTCTCCGCATAATTGATAAGAATCATGCTACTCTTGTGAATGTACAAAATCTTCAAATTTGGCTCAATACAAAGACAGATGAGATTCAAATGGATCTTTTAGAGCTAGAGGATGAAAAAGCAAAGGAGCTTCAGAGATTGAGAAGAGAAAAAGAAGAAGAAATGGAGCTTGAAAGATTAAGAAAAGAAGAGGAAGAAAGACTCAGTAAAGAAGATGAAAAGAATTTGGCTCAAGCGATCAGACTTTCTCAAGCAATAACTCTTGCAGAAAGTATCGAGAAAACTATCGAGCTTGTTCATCAATGAGAAGCAAAATTTTTTCTCCAAAAGCATTTTCTGCGACTATTACGCATCAAAACTGTCGAATCATATGCTGTCACGAAAGCTCAGAAAATTCGCAAGGAAGAAGAGACCTTCAAAAATTAAACCGCAAAGCTGAGCAAAAGAGAATTGAGGCAGAACAAAAGAAACGAGAAGAAGAGGAAGCTGTTGAGCTAAAGAGAAAGCAAAAGGAAGAAGCAGCAGCTGAACTGAGAAGAAAAGACAAATAAGCAGCAGCTGCTGAAGCCACTAGAAAGGAAGAAGAAGTCACTGTCGAACATGAAAGAATTGCAGCAACAGCAGTAGCCAAGAAAAAAGAGGAAGAGGAAAGAAATAGCAAAGCCCATCCTCAACCAGAGACCTCTACTGCTACATCTCAGAGTCAAACTGGCGGAGACTCTAGTGCACTGGCTACACTTGAAAGAACATTGTCTCCCGATACCATCTCTATAGTCGCACCTCATCTACCCCTTGATGTTCTGAGACAGGAAATGGATCAGCGGTTCTTTACTGTTTTTGATTTTTTCAAAAAGGGGGAAGAGAGAAGAGATGAAGCTATGAAGCTGCAGTTGAAAATGATTGAAAGACGAGAAGAGGAGGCAAGAAGATGAAAGAGGAGGCAAGAAGGCGAGAAGAGGAGGCAAAAAGGCGAGAAGAGGAACAAAGATTGTGGGACGAAGAGATGAAAATGCAATTAGAAGCACTAAAGGCTTTTAGAGAATAAGAGTTGAAACTCTTCATGGAAGTGGCCACAAGTCTTAATGTGCAAGCAAGATCCTCCACTTCTGCCGCAACTTCCTCAAAGCTAAAAGACACAGAATTCACAAATCAAGAGGAAAAGGACAAGGATCAAGACAAGCAAAAGGAGTAGTTCTACTAATCTGAATTATTGTTTTTATACTTTTGATTACCGCAGTTTTAAAACTTTTCATGTACTTGTAATCAATCATATATATGGTGAAAAGTTAAAAATTGTTGGTTTGAAGACAACTACTCATTGTCTCTTACCTTGATTCTTGACTGGCTGAATTCACATGTTCCTGTGTGACCAGAAATCTATTTTCTTACTGCTCTAATTTGATTTATATTAATCGAGAATGTTCTCTCCCATTCAGGGGGGAAGATCAATTAGAGTAGGTCGAGTATAGAAGAAGCACAGTTCTGAGTAGTGTTAGATTGACAAAACTTGTAAACTCAGATCAACTGCATCTTCTTGCCGACTTAGATAGACTTAGATGTATGGTTTTGACAACATCAAAAAGGGGAAAATTGTTAGGTGTTGATGTAGAAATCCTACCTTTAAAATTGATGTTTTGATGTGTCAAAATTGTGTGCCAAAGTCTAGGACTTAGAGTTATTACCTCATGTAATCCTTGTATAGGATGATCGAGTTGTAATAGTCTCGGAGAAGAGAATTGTCAAAAACTGTAGAACAATTTTTGAAGTAGAAGCCGTCCTGACGAGAAAAACTGAGCAGAGTAATGGATGCGGAAAACTGTGCAGACAGTATTCCAACTGTCAGGGATTGTATACCAAGAAAACTGTGGATACAGTTTTCATAAAGAAACTATTGAGAGGCGCTCACAGTTTTAGGTCAAGACAGATTCACGACAAAGGAATAAGTGAAAAGCAAAGATGTCGATCAGTCATAAAAGAGCATTAAAGAAATCAATGACAAGAGACGTGGAAACACTCAGTTATGACTGGCGTACAACATTGTTCGGCGTTTGACACATCAAATACAAACTGCCCAGCAAAAAGCACGGCAGTGGTTCAGAAAAGGCAGAAAAGTAGGTCTACTTTACAGAAATGGATGGACTCTGATTGGACATCCTTCAAAATGCCTCTACCGGCTATTTTCACATCTCCAACTATAAATAGCTGGAAGATCAGAGACATACAATATACATGAAATTAAAAGTCAAGCCATCACTCTGCCAAATTAAAAACTCTAACACATTGAAAGCTCTAAACCGAACAACATTATTTCCATGGTTCATTTATTGAACACGAGGCATTATTGCTTAAGGAATCTTCTGAGATTCACCGTGTGACCTAGTGTGCACGAGGATTAAGTCTTTCGACTTAGTCTATTCTCTTGGTGTTCCTACTTTTCAAGTGAGAACACAGCAGCCTTCCTTTCTAAGGCAAAGAAGGTTATCACGGGAAACAGCCAACCAGCTTACGTTCTGGGAAGAACAGAACCATCCACCCACCGGATAAGGAGAAGGGAGGTTTGTCTTCAATCCATTTCTGATGACTACCATTTCTGAGGAGACTTCGAGGTGGTACCTGGCTTCGAGGAACTGAAAAAGAGTGAAGAACAATAGCCTGGGCGAGTGATCCATTCTGCTGTAGACGGTGGCTTCTACAGCATTTTGCTATAGATCGTGTGGATTGTATCTTCATTACTTAGTGATTTACCATATTCATTTCCGAATATTGGACGTAGGACTTATGGCTCCAAACCACTATAATTATTTTGCGTTATTTACAGTATTACTTATATCACGCATCATACAGTTCTTAATCATACTTTGAAACCTTCTACACTTGTCAGAAAGTGTTGAAGCGTATAACTGTTGACTACTCAAAACTTTAATTTCGTAACTTAACTTGTTGGTTAATCAAAAATGTGTTTTTAAAACTTTCACTAAAAAACTGAGTGAAGTTGAATCTGAACTGCCTGCGATTAAGAGTGCAAATACCTGTCTTTATACTTCCGCTGCACATCATACGTACTCTGATCTGGGACCAACAACACCCTTATCAGGTTTTGGAGAAAAAGTATTCAACCTTGATTTCCCACTACATTGAACATAACATGGACAACCAAAAGTAAAAATATGAGCGAAAGAAAGCTTACGACCCTTGTAGACTTTATGTGGGGTCTTGTTCAAATGGATGTTGATAGTGCTCTAATTCTAAGTGTAGCAAGCTGTGTTGACTGCTTTAGCCCAATATTTCTCTTACAAGTTTGCCTCAACAAGTATTGTCAGATTTCTTAAGCATTCAATATCTTCTTTTTGCAAGCTCGTTCTGCGCAGAGTCCTTGGAGATTATTTCTCATGCCCAATTTCAATGTTTGCACAGAAGTCCATCATTGGTCCATTATAAAACTCGGTGCCATTTTCTGATCAAATCCTTTACACAATCTAAATCTTCCAATTTCAGATCCTCATCAACAGTTTTGGAAGAACCATCTTCACTTCATCCTTAATCCTAAGTATTTTAGTCCATGTATATCTTGAATAATCATGGACCACAACAAGGGTGAATATTCTCCCACCAACTGAGAGAAGGTTTGAATAGATCCATATGCAAGAGCTCCAATATGCATTTTGTGCTTAGATCTACTGCTCGATTCTTGAATGGCATCTTCATCTACTTTCTTAATCGACATGTGTTAGAAACTGAGTTTCGGTTTACTCTTTATTTTGATGTTTTGGTGTGTCAAAACTTACTTTAGCTTTAAGTTTCTAGTTTGTTTCTACATGTAATCCTTGTATAAGATATATCAAGTTGTAATAAAAACTATAAACCAGAAGCTAAAGATCGAGCCAACTTAGTTTTTGAAAGAAGACAAGAATCAAGCTTCAGAACTTGAAACTTGAAAAGAGCTTGAGACGTTGAAGTTAAGTTCCAAAACATAAAGGGAAGATGCTAAGGAACTTGAAACTTAAAATGTCCAGAAACTCAGTTTCTGGAAATTGAGTTTTCACTGAAGAGAAGCCGAAACTTAAAACTTGAAATTTGGGACTTTTAATTTTCAGTTTCAAAAGTTGAACAACACGTGAAACTCAAGGAGACAAAAAGAATCCGAGTGGAGCTCAAAGTCATATCCAAGATTCCTTAAAAGTGTCGAGCAACAAATCAGTATGAAGAACTTAAGCTTAAGATTCCTCGGACTGAAACTGAGTTTGACAAGAGCAGGTGAAAACTACAATGCCATAGTTAAAAGTAATTTAGAGCAGAGAGCAAAATGCTACAGCAGATAAAGAATGGATGATGATTGGATGACATTCCATTTGTCTCTAGCGGCTGAATCATTGTGTCTAACGAACATAATTCAAATCACCAACCAAGCTCCCTATAAATAGGAGACAACCACTTCAGAGAACATAACCTAAATCACACGAAAAGCTAAGCCAAAACTATGTCAAAAAGCCCTCTCAAAAGTCTTTGAAACTCCGTGTCTGAACATGAGGCTTAGCACATGTGCTCAAGCAAATCATTTCGTGCATCTGTCTAAGTGCACAAGGCTCAAGCTTTCCAAGCTTAAGCTAATTCTTGATGTTTATTACTTTTCAAGTAATAAACTCACCAGTCAGTATTCTAATGTAGAATACTGATTCTGACGGGCTTTGCCAACCAACTGAAGTTCTAGGAAGATCCGCATCTAGATTGAAGGTTGCGGTATGGGTCCTAACTTAATTTTTTAAGAAGGAGCAGATCAAATTTTTGGGCGAGTGACCTAGCAGACCGAAAGTCGGAGGTTTCCTTTGGGCTAGTATAGATCGTGAGAAAGCTTGTACTCTATTACTTAGTGGATTCTCAATTAAGTTCGAAAGAGTGGACGTAGGACTTGAGGCTCCTAACCACTATAAAATCTCATGTGTTATTTACTGCTTTATTTAAGTTTCTGCATATTAAGTTTTCGTACTTACTTGAAACCTTCAATACTTTCTAAGTATTGAAGTGTATACTTGAAAACTGAAACTTATAACTTACCGCCGAGCTAAACTTAGTTTTCAAAAACTGAAAACTGACTTTAAGATGCCTTCCTTCTTTATCTAACATTCACATAGTCTTTCTACCAACTTGTGTGTGGCCAGATAATTGATCGTCATAAAATCATGTGGCTCAACCTCTTGTGCCACAACCTGTTTGTTTCAATGGTGCTCGTTGCTACGAAGCAAGAGCTGGCTAGCCCACTCTCTTCATCTATTATGTAGAGACCTCCCATTCTGATTCGCTGACCTTTATCTCCATTGAGGTCTTATCCTTAATTCAACATTCAGACTCAATGAACGATACTTTGTATCCATTCTCTCCAAGTTGACTGATGTTTAGTAGATTGTGCTTCTGATTAATGACCAGGGCTACATCCTTAATGGACTTCATTTATTTCATGCTACAATCAAAATGGATACTATTTAGAAGCATTAAGGACATTTATCGAAATGCTGGAGTCTGGAGTGAAATGCAACCGTGTCACTCTAATGAACGATGTTTGCTCTTGAGCTCGATTGGGATGCCTAAGAGAAGGGAAATATGTTCATGGATATGTGACAAGGAATAATATTGATCTCGATAAAGATTATTTGAGGTCATCACTGATTGATTTGTATACTAACTGCAGTGAGTTAGTGTGTGGCCGTAGACTTTTCAATGCCACTCAAGATAAGCATATATTTTCATGGAATAACCTCATATCTGATTGTGTCAGGGAGCAAAAAGTAGAGGAGGCTCTATCACTTTTTGTTGAAATGTTGAGTCAAGGTATATTACCGGATTCATTTACGTTGGCCAGTACTTTGTCCGCGAGTGGAATGATCAAGTTATTAGAATTTGGATGCCAGATACATTGTCAGATAATCAAGGCCTACCTCCAAAATAAGTTTCTTGAAAATGCCTTGATTGACATGTATTCCAAAAGCGGGTTTATAAACTCGACTCTCAGAATATTTTCTGATATTCAACAAAGAAGCATTGTGGCGTGGAACTCTATGATGTGTGGATTATCTCGAAACGGTTACTCCAAAGAGGCTCTCAGTCTTTTCGATGATATGTACGCCACGTATCATGACATAGATGAAGTAACCTTTCTTAGCGCAATTCAAGCTTGCTCGAATCTTGGTTATATCGATAAGGTGAAATGGATTCACAAAAAAAATGCAAAAGCCAAATAGTTGTCCACTTTGTTTTCTCTTCTCTAATTACTGTCATAAACGCTAGCACCATTTCTTCCTCTAACTCAACACTGAGCGAAATGCTCCATCATCGTGGTCAGGGATGTCCGGTACCTCCATCTATTTTATCATGGCCTTGGAGGTTCTTCTCTTGAACTTACTTTATCAGTCTCTCTATTCCCTCTTTATCCACACGAGGACATTCATTTTTAGGTGGTTAAGAGACTAGCACTCGATGCACGTTCTTTGGGGATGCTTTACGAAGATCTTCCCTCTAATTGAGAGATGTCGGTTTGCTCTTTGCTTTCTCCAATAATTTGGTGAGTCCCCTCATCTTCTCTTTAAACTCTTCAACAAAGTCTTCTTCTTCTTTTGGGATAACATGGCAAAGGAATTATTTAATGAACCGGAGTTCACTTAATTCAAATGAACCAAGGAACTCTGCAGATATCTAAATAATTATCATGCATCAATTATTCTCTAGCATGCTCCTATTTAATACTTAAATTTCCATGCAGAGGTTTATTGGATTACCTTTCATCCGTAGTGTCTGCGAATCTGCATGAATGGATTTAAACCTTTGAATCTTCGTGCTCCATATTTAATCCTGCGGAATAAAGATTAAATATCTTCGATTTTAATAAATAATTAAATCAAAATTAAGAGAGATAATAGAATCATCCTCCAGATCTGATCTTCTAATTTGTATCCCTCGCTCGTATCCGAATATCTGGTGAGGACTGCTACCAGATACTGCACCAATTGAGAAGCAGAATTTCCTTCCCTCTAACAGATTATGTCACCTACTTGCAGCTCCCAAAATTTGTTTTCTTCTTAGGAATTTATGATCTTGTGGTGTGTTGTGATATGAGAACCAGGTGGTATTTATAGGAAATTATGATCTCTAATGGGCTTGAGTTTTTCATGGGTTACCAAGGACCAGTATGCAAACAATAAATAAGGTCTATGAATTAATTAATTCTAATATTCAATCCTGAATAATAATAATAATTAATATTGGTTCATTCCACCAGAGAATCAATACTGACCTACCCATTTATTACCACGTTAGGAGCTTGCTAACATGTCATCACCAACTGGAGAATTACCTGCACGGAGCTTATCAGCAAGATGTCACCAACAAGGTGTTTCCCAACCAGCTAGAAGACACACTGACGAAAGAACAAGCAAGGATCTTCTCAAGAGCAGACTTTAAGAAAGGAGATCTTAAAGTCTGAAGTATTCAAAAGTTTGTTTCTCCTAGGAATCAACCAACAAATATTCCACGGATTGGTTGTCATTCTGAACGATGCACTAAAAGTCCACCTGCTCTAACAGAAAATACACTGCAAGTAAAAAAAAGTGAGACTTCGATGGTACACGTTCCTTTTATCTCACAATGGCTCCTATTGGCTAAGAGTTCCAAACCTTCCTAGGAGCGCCTATAAATTTAGGCCGCTTTCCACTTGAGAATGTTACGAATTTAACGATTAATTATCATACAATTTTATCTATGTTGATCTCTCAAAAGCTAGCCACTTCAAATTCTAATGCTTTCGGGCAGATTCTATCAGCTTCCCGTGTTAATTCTTAAAGATGACACTTTGTGCTTTAGTAATAGCTATCTCTGTGTTCTTACTCCCTGAGTAAGAAAACATCCTGAAGTTGTCACTTCTCCAGTGGCAATTATCACATGTGTAGACCAACAACTATCGTTCTTGAGAAGAACTCAAACTCTCACATCCAGTTTGAAGGTTAAGGTGGTGTGCCCATGCTTCAAGCCTGAAGAAGTTCTTGATTGCAAAGGACTTGGTGAGTGCTCTAGTGGACATGTGCTTGAAGCGTAGGACGGTTTTGTCCACATCTTTGTAATTGACAGCTTAGTGATTTCAGCCTGCGTACCTAAAGAGAGAACGTAAGATGGTTTGGTCCGAACTTCTATAAATCCTGGTGTTACTTACTGTTTTCTTTAAGTTTTTGCACTGAATTTAAAACCCAACATATCAAGTATGCGAGTAGATTACAGTAAATCGGCTAAGTAATATATTATTCACTACTAGCCAAGCAATCTACATTTTTGAACCTGAGTTGTTGCCAAAATCATCAGCTTGAAGGGCTTAACCTTGGAAGACTTCCATTATACGTTAGTATAATTCTTATTTTAAGACCAACGAAGGCCCATAACAAAATGTATAATATTCGTTCAAAAAATATATAAAGTCAATTTCACGTAAACTATTTTAAGTTAGTATTATAATTTTAATAATATGATTCTATGATAATAATTTCATTCATCATTAAAATTTAATTTCAGTATACTATATATGATTTATAATAAAATAATATAAATTAATTAATACATTCATTAAGGAAAATAACCATTTATTCTTATAATTTTATGTTAGGTATTCCATGCTTACTCTTATGTTTTTTAGTTAACTGTATTTGGGATCAACAACATATATTTTATGGATTGAAAAAATAGATGAATTGATTTTGTTGAAAGTAAACGTAATCAAGATTTAATACAATTAATGAATTAAATAGTTTAATTAATTAACTATTAATGCAATTACAGTTTTTCATATAAAGTGGTCGGTTCTTAACATATATGTAGACATAAAATAATTATACAATTATAAATATATTTATTTTTAATAATAATTAACTATTATGAAAATAACAATTACATAATTCTAAAATAGTTATTTATTATAATTCATAATAATTAAATTAATTAATTTACTAAGTCGTTAAATTAATGAGTTATTAATGCAACTAAATATTTTCATATTTAGTTGCAATTTTTTTTAATAGTTTGTGGGCCAATAAAGGATTTTCTCTTCGAAATATATATATAGATATTAAATTGTTAGTTTTGTTTGAAAAAAAAATAATTATCAATCAAAAATTTAAAAGATGATTTAATTATTAATTTAAAATTTAAAATATTCAAAAATCCTCATTTGAGAATCCGATAGATTATAAGATTCTTAATTCGTGATCTCAATATTAGATTCTAGATAGAAAATTTAAGTTTCTTATAGGTCTGAAAATTTTCTCGTATGTCCTTGATTCATAATTAAAATTACATTTTATGTGATGTAGTTAAAGTAGAGCTGACAATTTCTAACACGATATAAAATACGATATGAGCCAACACGATATAATAATACGATACGAGCCAACACGATAATAATGACATGAATACGACAGGAACTCATTAAGCTCTTACACGAACACGACGCAACTCATTAATCTCTAAACACGAATATGACACGAGAACGATAGCACGACACGAACATGCATGAAATGGGCTCAAACACGACACAAATTCCTTAGATTCAAACACAAATATATAACCTTCGACATAATAACAATCCAATACGATTAGGAATGGGACGGTATGGCATACCAAAATTTTTTCGTCGTACTGTATATCGTACTGAACTTTACGGTAAGAGAAACTTCATATACCAAAATTTTGGTATAATATAAACTGAATACCGTTACCGTACCACAATAACGGTATACCATATCATACCAAAATTTTACAGTATACCGTGATATACAATAACTTTATACCATACCGTACAGAATATTATTAATTAAAATAATATATAAATATTAATAATATTATTATTTAATTAAGAAATAAGTTATAAGACAACTTTTCATCAGCTATGTGGTCGGCTGCCTTGTCCGATTACCACCAAATCGATGGTTTAGGTAATTAGGGATGTCAAACGGGCTAATCCGTCGAATTCGGGTCAACCCAGTTGGTTTGCGGGCTAATCGGTCCGCGTTAATCGGGCCGTCTTTTTTGACGGGCTAAAAATTCTCAACTCTATCAATAACCCTTCGGTTTTCGGACCAACCCGTTGGGTTAATCGGTCTACCTTTTTTACAATTTTTTTTCGGTAAAATTTGTTTAATTAACTTAAAAATAATAAATTAAAAAAATCAAGTTCAATTAACATCAATACATGCAATTATCATAGTAAAATTAAATAAAAACAATCATATCAGATTACCCAACACAAACATATCAAATTTAAAAATCAATACATTGCACTCCACGTGTTGTCAATAGCTAAGATTTAATTGCAACACAAATATATAAAACTAACCAAAGCAAAAATCATCAAACACAATTCATTTCAATGTAAAGTGAAAAGTAAAGCAATGCACTAATTAATAAGAATAGATAAGCAGAAATAAATGAAAAAATTCATGTGGCGCCGAGCAGTGTGCTGCGTAGTTGGAGATAATGGCGTCGGTCGAAGGGAAAAATGGCACCGGTCAGAGTGAATGGAGCGCCGATAGTGGAGTGGGGCTGTGTGGGCGAGGCAGCGATGCAAAGATTGAGCGCGCAGTTGGGGCAGCGACGCAGCGCGCAATTGGGGCCTGGGGCGGGTGGGAACAGCCAAATAGGGTGCTGCAACAGTGAGACAATGACGCTAGTCGGAGGGGACAATGGCACCAATAGTGGAATGAGGCTGCATGGGAGAGTGAGGGAGCGACGCGAATGTTTAATTTTGCAAAAAATGGGATGGGAAAATCAGGAACTGGAAGTATGAAATTGAATTAGGGATTTAGCCTTGAGGGTTATTTTACATTATTTAATATTTAATTAATTTTTTTTTTTTTATTGCTGGACCAACGGGTTGTCCCGTAACCCGGTCGGTCCAGCCTGTTTAGCCCGAGATCCGTTTAATCCAGCCCATTTAGCTCAATTATTAAACGGTTCATAAAATTTCAATCTAACCTGATGTTTAGCACGAGTTATTCGGACTAACCCGTCGGTCTTGGGCTAAATTCACATCTCTATAGGTGATAACACTAATTAACTATATAAAGATGTATTTAATAGGCGATTCAATTCATTTGTATTTGATAATTAACCGATGTGAGATATCTAAATGGTTGCACATTTATAGATATTTTCATTTATGTATTTTATTCTTTATCAATGTGGGATAATTTATTATGTATGATAATAATTTAATTACTCATTTTGTTGTTATTTTTTCATCATTATGATAATAACTTTAACAAACAAACTAAAAAAAAAATAAGTATTAAATATAAAATAATAATGTACTAATAATTATTAAAAAATTAATTTAAGTGTTACTCTTAAAACGTCTCAATTACAAAAATAAGTAGAATGAGGTAGAATAAAGAATTAAAATTAGAAAAATATTAGATATGAACATTTGTTGAAATAAATATATATGATTAGTACTATTATATATGAATAGTATTATATTATTTAAAATAAAATAATATTAATAAATTTTGTACAGTATGTAGACAGTATATCCTATATTTTAGAATCCCATATCATTAGAGTACCATAGATTTTCGGTATGGTATGATACCATATCGTTCATTACGGTATATCAAGATTTTGATATTTTTTCGATACAATATATACGATATATTGATATTTCGGTATTTTTTTTCCTACCCCTAAATACGATAATGGTCCGAGACGCACGAGTTGTCCACCTAAGTTTAAGTACTCATAGAAATCACTCATTCCGTCCCAGCTTAATTGTCTCACTTTTTTTTTTCGTCTGTTCCAACTCAATTTCCTGTTACTAAAAAGGTAATGTTTATCACACTCAATAATATAATATTAATTTCACTCAATTTATTTTACATTCACACTCTTTAGTTATTGTGTACGGTCAACCCACAATATTTAAACACGAATGGATGGAGTATTATTTATGTGATCTGGGGTCCATCTACTTGATGACAGTTGTAAGATGTAGGGCGCGAGAATCTTGCTCAATCCGGGGACCACGGCAGCCCCACCCACATTAATTGCAACGGCGTGCCTCCATAATTTCATACCAAAAATTAGAATATACACGTATCTTTTCTTCATATAAATATTTATTTTAAGTTGATATTTCTTCCAGAAAATACCCATTTATTATTTTAAAACAATAAATTTTAAGATAATTTAGAATTTTCCTTTTGAAAGGAACAACACATTACCCCGCAATTTAGGAATACCTTTTTTGGTCTAAATTCCTTAAATGAGTCGTTAGGAGATGATTAATGCCCATTTTAAAAAATTTTGAGAATATTTAATCAAATCTATCGGCTTCGAATTATAAAGATTAAATTGGGAAAATAATTAAATTATATAAGTATAATACTTTCATAATGCGCGATAACTATATTTCATAGTAAATTTATTTTTCTATAATTATTTGTTTATTAATATTTATAGAAACTTATGTTAAATAAATAAAGTAATATAAGATTATATGTATGCATAAATGTAATGTATTCTTTACATTTAGAAATAATTATATCTTAGGTTAGTTTTTAATCATAACCTTGAAAATAAACTGACATATAAAATATAAACTGTTTATTCATGTATGATTTATCCCACATTAATTAACTTCATGGTCCATTTAAGTTAATGCATCTTTCAGATTCTCCAATGCTTCTTTAATAATCCCGAATTCTTAGTTTTAAATTAATATTTTATATAAATAAAATGTTGTGTTAATAGTAGATATTTATAATCTACAAATTCACAAAAATATGTGTTAAATTGTGTCACCAAGTTTGTCGTTTATATAAAAAGACTTTATTATAATTTTATAATAATAAATCCAAAATATTATTATTCTAGAATAACAAAATTTATAGTATATTATTACCATTTTCATACACTTAAAATCTAATCAAATCTTTATATATATAGAATATTTTCACTTGATAACTAATGTAGTAATAAGTTTAATTAATAAATAATTAATATAACTAATGTTTTCATATTTAGGATCCGATTTTGTTTATATATATATATATATATATATATATATATATATATATAGGGATTGAATCTGGTGATAAAAATTCTCCATGTGATAAAATGATAAAGCTGCTTGATTACCCTTACAATATTGTTTGATTGTGTTTTAGTTGTTGCTACATTGTTGCTTGATTGTATTTCAGTTGTTGCTTGATCATTTATTGTTTGATTGCGTTTAAATTATTGCTTGATTAAATATCAGTCATTGATAATGAATAGAATTCATTCTTATTTTTAATCTACTTATTTATTATTATATGATCTCATATCTCTCTTTCTCTCTATATATATAAAATAAGAAAAATGTGGCTATTTTTAAAAATATTCATTCTCAAATATTGCTATAATATTCGAGAAACGTACAGAAATAATGATTTTAGTAAAATATTTGCTCAAGACCTATCGAAAATCACATTTGATTTCTTGCAGCTAAAGTTATTGTAATTTAATTGGGGAATAATTGAATCCGAATTCAGATGGTATTTGTTAAGAGAGGGGTGAAAGACAATTCAATAATATAATTACCTTTTTAAATAATTGAAACTATTGTATATAATTACCTTTTTAAATAATTGAAACTATTGTATTGTTGATCTCAATATTAGAGTATTAAAATGCACAACATAAATACTTAATATAAACTTGTACTCACAAACTGATTATTACTCACCAATTTGTGTTTTTTAAAATTGATTATTAGTGAGCTTGGTTATTAATCAGGTTTGTGTTATACTTCAACAGTTAGATAGTGTTGAGTTTTAAATCCTTACAAGAAAATAACAAAGCAGTAAATGTACAAGAATTTATAGTGGTTTAGACATAAAAGTCTTATATCTTTTCTGCAGACCTTAAGTCTGGAATACACTAAGCTTTAGAATACAAAGGTTATCACGATCTATAGCAAACTGATAAATGCTCCTGTCCACCTATCCACTTGCTCACTCGCCCAAGCCATTGCTTCCTCCGCTTCGTAGACTTGGAGTGTTGGCACACCATGCAGCCTCATCCTCTGGAACTTTGGGAACTTTAAGGTTCTTCCCGGAACCGTCGATCACCTAGGCTACACGCCCGTACGAACCACAACTTGGAGATAGGTTTGAGGGATTTGTATACTGGAAGCATTATGATTAGTATATTATGTACAAGTTTTATTGGTCAATATACTGAGAATCATTAATGTTGTATGTCCATCTCCTGTCAGAATTAACAAACACGTGTTGTAAACGCAAGTATCTTCTTATCTCGTCGATAGGGAGATCATACGATGTGTAGTAGAGCACAAAAGATTGCATGGATCGGTTAACCTAGCGAGATATAAACAGTATCACAACTGAGATAGTTCAAGGACAGACTGTCGGTATAAGTTGCAGCATACGCAGTAATAAGTAGCTTATAGTTGTTGCTTGGTATGTCTGGTGCGTGCGGTACGTATTGATAAGACCTAGGGAAGATCAATTCTTTTATCTGACATTAAAAAAATCTTGATCTTGATGGCTTGATGAAATTTTACGCCGAAATGAAAGTACGGAAGTATACACATATTTGTGTGTTACTTTGAGATACTATGGTGGAAAGTTCTTGTTGAACTTGTGTATCAGTATCTTGGGTGGTAGCAATTTCTGTATGACTGTCTGTGACTGGAACTAAGTAACCATATCCAGTATAGGATGGTGACATTCCCTGAGCAGCTCAAAAGGTTCGTTATGCTAAAATCCTGCAGGTTGATTTAGTTCAAGCATAAGTGAAAATGGTTAAGTGGATTGACTCGGGAATAAAAGATGTTAATTAATTTGTAAGCTTGTCAGAGCTCAAATTAATTAATTAATGTCTATTAATCTTAAGTATGAGAATTTACCGAGCCAATGCAATTAGTTCCTTATAACGTGGTAGCAAATAGGTAGGATAATATTGATTCTCTGATGGCATGAATTAATATTAGTTAATTAATTATATTCTGGGTTGAATATGTGAATTAGTTAATTTGATAGGCCTTATTTGCTATTTGCATTATGGCCCATTAAAGCTCAAGCCAATCTGAGATCAGATTTCTCTTATAAATACCCATCAGACTCTCAGATCACAACACACCACAAGATCATAAGTAGCAAAGCAGCAGACCAATAATTGAGAGTTGTGATAGGCGATTTTGATCTGAGAAAGAAGGTAGAAATCCTGCTTCTCGATAGGCATAAAATATGGAGAGAATCTTCACCAAATTTTTGGATCAGAGCTGGGATACAAATAAGAAGATCAGATCTGGAGGATTTATCTCTTCTTTCTCTCTCTAGTTTTCGAAATTATCTGCTTAATTTTAGAAGATTCAATTCATTCATCTATTAGAATTAAACCTTGTTGCGCAAGAAAGAGGATTGAGGATCAAATCTCTGCGACCCAGTTCAACAGTTTCTTCAATCCTGGTATTACGCATAAATCATCTTCTGCATTTTAATAGGAGCATGATAGGATTATTCATAGGCATAGTTATTTATTTGTGTTATCCAATTTCAACCTGGGTTATGGATTGACAATTCGGTTTCACAACAATCCCTTCATTTGGTATCACATCAGGTTTAATTAATTGGCTCTATCATGAAAAATAATATTACCTATAAATAGGCATGATAATAATAATAATTATTATTATTGAATTGCAATATTATGGTTTTTGAATTATATATTCTTCGTTCCTCATGGTTCTCGGGTTAATCCACCTATTTATAAGAATTTATTTTTAATCAACGGGATAAATTCGTGATTAGAGTTTTTTTTCAAAAATTGTAGTAGTATTGTTTTGTTTCCTTGTAATTTCAAATTAAATTTGTAAAATAAAACACGAAGAACAAAGCAAACGCACAACACGTGCCACATGCGGCGGCACACGACAGCACCGGCACAACAATAGCTCAGCATGCGGTTGTGCAACTGCACAGGGAAGCAGACGACAGTGAGGGAGCGGGCAGCGCAGCCACAACGAAACCCTAGGGTTTGCCGTGAGTTGCGCGCATGCCAAAGCAGTAGTCGCGCATCCCGCGATCAGCCCAGGCGCGTGCAGCAGTGGCAATGCTGCATAGGGTGGGGGCGAGCAGCAGGAGCCATGGACGACGATCGAACGCGTGGGGGCACGTGCACACGATGGAACCCTCGGTTCCATGGGCGCACACGGCTTCCCCGCATCTTTGCGCACGAACAACAACAGTTCTCCCTCCCTCGATGGTCGATGGTGACGGTGGCAGCGACAGCCGGTGGCGAGCGGTGGCGTGGCCCCGCGGGTTGTAATCCCTAGGGTTTGCACGCGGCCTTCTTGCGCTTGACCGTGCCTCCTGTGCATTTCCTAGCGAGTGAACAGAGAGCAGCAGGCGGTGGACGGTGGTGGGCGATGTTGGGTAGGCCGGGGCGTCGGTTGCGATGGCCGGAATTGCGGGCTACAGCCGCACATTTAATCGTGCATGGTTATCTGAGGGATTTCCCAGAAGCGGTGCTGGTTCGCTCGTGGTTGCCCGTTGGGCCGTGTTCGCATGGGCCTCAGGCTCCTATTTTCTGATGGATCAAATTTTGGTGGCCAAATTTTCAGAAAATGAATTTTGATCACAGTCCAAGTAGTGGGAGCCCAGTTGAAGATTTGTGGAATAAATCCAACTTGTAATTGATTGGATTTATTTATATTTTATATCATAAAATCACGCAGACATGTTTTATTTGTTTTATTATCTGTTCTGGCATTACATACATGTTTTAATTATTTGTGCAGTATCCAAGCATGTTGTAGATAAAAGGGAGCACGTTTAATGATTATTATTTACTGCTTTAAAGCATGCTTATGTGATTTATTTTATGGATTTAAATTATGGATATAAATTCGGAGTTCATGCATGACATGATAGAATTTGGGCAATATCATAATTTATAGCAACATAAAATAATCTTTGCGCAATTAAACCTTACAAGTGGAAATTACTAAGTTGTTTATTTTATAAAGACCTCTACAAAGCGATCTATTATAAGAAGTGAATAATCTAATAAGTAAACGTCTACATGTGTAGCTTGCGTATTTTATTATTCACAAGTTCTAACAGGTGAGATTTCTTAAAACAAACATTTAATTCATGTGAGAAGTGGGAGCTAATGCGTAAACGTCTACATGTGTCGCTTGTGTATTGAATCTTCCACAAGTTCTCTAGGGATTAAATTAAATGAGTGAATCTTGTTATGAAGGGTCATGGTGTGTTTTAAATCGATCTTTATATGGGAAGGTTAGCTTTGTGGTATGTTAGCTTAGATATTATTCGGCGTATAATTCATTTGTGATGTCCCAGCTCAGTAGGATAATATGGTCTTGGTTAGTCTCCAATTATTAATTCCATTTGTGTAAGGAAAACTGACATGGATTGGAATTAAAGGACTAGAATTGAAAGATGCAGTCTAGTCAAGTATTTTATAGTAAACGTGCATATGTGTGGCTTGCAATAGAAATACTTGGGCAAATTGGAGAAAATATTATATCGTTTTATCATAAGGTTTCAATATTTATCTGTTTCAATTGTTCGTGATTATGTTTTAATTTTTGCTTTTATTTATTATTTTCAGACATGTCTTTACCAAATGTGATCAATATCTTAGCACAAAAACAATTAACAGGTCCTAACTTCCAAGAATGGAAACACAATTTGGATTACATCCTTGTAGCAGAGGAACAGAAATTTGTCCTCGATGAGCCATGACCGGCGACTCCCATTGTTGATAATTTTCATGTGCTGGATTATTAGTGGAAAATATTATAGTTTACGTGCTTCATATCAAGAATATCTTTTAGAAATAGATATTAGTTTTGATGATATGCCATAAGTTTACTGTAAGTTTTGATTGTATAGACTCAATCCAGCTGATTGTAGAATGTATTAGTTAAGTTTTAAATATTGTAAAAGTTTAGGCCCAACCGATCGAACATTTGATGATGCAAATGACCAATTGAGGAAACAATCAAGTTCAACTAGTCATAATTGATACTTCAACTAGTTACAAGAAGAAGAGAATCACATCTCAAAATTAGAAACTTCAACTGACTCAGTTGTGAGAAGAACCAGTCTGTAATTGACTCAATTCAATTACAAAGACATCTAAGCTAGGTGGCTGAGAGAATGAGCAACTCTCAGTTTAGGAGGAATGGACAGTTGAGATAAGTTAGATTGACAACAAACAAAAGCTCAGTAGACGGGCTCAACTAACACAATCTACAACTGACGACTTGCGTCTGTTAAAGATGTCATATTAAGGTTCAAAGATGGCACTAACTTGTTTCTTTTGAGGAAGATGTCTCCATTAATGCAGTTTTTTCTCTCTCTTGCAGGAGTTCTGGTCCATTTGAGCTAGGGCTTGTTTCCCTCTTGTAAGGCGCCACCGTCACCACGTCGCTTTTTCTTTTCCGTCCGTTGCCCAACTCCTTCTTCCGTGTTGGTTTGTTTCTCTCTCCATGGTAGGGGAAACAGATGTCCTGGATCTAGATTGTATTAATACCAAACTCCCTCCATCCCACCACAACTCAACCACCTCATGCCTAGTTGGGAAACTGCTATAGGACAAATCAGCAAACCCGTTTGCCATTTTGGAGGTGATGAAAAAGCATGGAAATCACGGAAAGGGTCGGAAGCTCGTGAATGGTCAAATAACCTTTTCCTTTTCAGATTTGATGAAAAGCAAGAAAAGAAATGGGTTATTAACAACCAGTCATGGCATTTTGACGGCGACATCTTCCTGATTCGACATCTGCAAGAAATGGAACAACCATCCAAGGTGGAGTTAATCGGTGCACATTTTTGGACCAGGTTCTACGATGCACCAGTAAAATGTATGAACAAGGAGGTGGCCAAAGCTCTGGGCTATAAGGCTAGTAAACTAGTGTGTGTTGACTCCTCTTTGGACCCATTTGGAAAATATATGAGGGTAAAGGTGGAAGTTGATGTTAGGAAGCCTTTGAAAAAAGAATCTCTATTCGAATAGGTGGAGAGAATATGTGGTTTCCCATTAAATATGAAGGCCTTCCCATTTATTGCTTCAAATGTGGTTTGCTTGGACACACCTTCAAATATTGCAATAATGCTGCCCATCTGAAAGAAATTGATCCCCTTGATCTTCCTTTTAGCCCAACTATTAAAGCCTCCCCGCTAAAAAAAATCCCAACCTAGATCATACTACCCACAAGCCAAAACTAATTGTGACCCCCCCCCCCCCTCCCAACCCTTCAAACTAATACTACTGTAAACCAAGTTACACCTCCACAACTCACTGCCCACAACCAAGATGCTAGAGAATTATCTTCAGACCAACCATTGCTAGCCAAGGACATGTCCCACTAAAGTATCAAGGTACCCAAACAACCATCAGCCTTAAAAGCCGTGGATCCAAAACCAATGGACTTGGTTCCTGCAGAAACCCCTCTCTAGTAAGAGCACCAACCAACCGAACCTCTCACTAAACAAATTGATGCAACCCCCTTAATTCTATCATTATAGTTGATCTCTCCCCTAAACAAGAACGAAAATATTCTTAGAAAAAACTAGCTCGAAATTTGAAATAGACCTTGTCTAAGGCTAAGGTGAATGTTGGCAAGAAGAGACCTCTAAAACCCTCTCCAGCCCCTGAGTTGGAACTATCCCAGAATCTTCAATGGTGGTGGTGGTGGTCGCCGATGAGTATCCCCGCCGAACCAAATGAGTGGTATAAGATGGAATTGTTGAGGGCTTGGGAACCTATCAACAATTCGTGAGCTAAAAAAGATCATCAACTCGAAGCAGCCTGACTTACTTTTCCTTATGGAGACTGAGCTCTCTCATCCTTAATTTGATTTTATCATAAATGATTTTGGTTTTGATTCCCTCCATGTGGTTGACTGCGATAGAACACATGGAGGCAGACGGGGTGGGCTCTGCCTTACCTGGAAAAAGTCCTACAATATCCAAATTTCTTCGTCCTCTCTCCACCACATTGATGCTTATATCTTCAATTCTAATGGGGTTGTAGTTTGGCATATCACTGGTATCTACGGATAGCCAGAGGATAATGACAAATACCCTACTTGGCAGTTTCTAAGGGAATTTGTGTTGCTGATGGTTTGGCTTGATTATGTTTTGGAGATTTTAATGAGGTTCTCTACTCTCATGAGAATTCCAGGGGGATTTCTAGGCCTCTTGGCAGGATGATAGCATTTCGGGAAACTATTGAGTCATGTGATTTGGTGGATCTTGGGTTAAATGGACAAAAGTTTACATGATCGAATAAGAAGTTGGGGAGAGACAACATCCAAGAAAGGTATGCCAGATGCATCAACAACCAAGCTTGGACCCAAAACTTCTCAAATTTTAAAATTGACCACCTGTTGAGAGCACATTCTGATCACTGCCCAATTCAAATTTGCTGGAGTCTGGAGAAGCATAGTCCGAGGAGAAGGAAAAAAGCTTTTCAATTTGAGGTGATGTGGCTCCGAGATGACTCATGTAAGTCTGTAGTTGAGGATGCATGGATGTCTAATCATTCTAACCATACCACAGAGGCAATCAACACAAATTTCAATCGTGTGGGAGGTGCCCTTCTAAGATGGGAGAGGAACCATTTTGTTCATTTGAGAACTCTGATTAAACAACACAGAAGTTCAATCCTCGAACTACAAGAAGGGAGCCAATCTGAAAGTTTGAGAATCCTAAATAAGATGGAAGCTGAGCTGAATGATCTTGAGTAGAAAGAAGAGACTATGTGGCGACAACGCTCTCAGGCTATTTGGCTGAAAGATGGAGACAAAAAATACAAACTTTTTTCATAATACAACTTCAAGTAGAAAAAGAAGAAACCACATCTCCCGGATTAAGGATGGTGATGGAAATTGGGTGGAGGATGAAGAGCTTATTGAACTAGTTTTTGCTCAATATTTCCCAAATATCTTCAAAACTGAGAAAAATATTCAGATGGAACAAGCATTGGAGGCTATTTATCCAAAAGTTACACCTGAGATGAATGAATCCCTGGTGGCACCTTACACCGAGGCGGAGATTATTGTTGCTCTGAAACAAATGCACCCCTTGAAAGCTCCTGTTCCGGACGGTATCCCTGCCCTTTTTATCTCTAGATTTTGGTCGACCATAAAACATGATCTTGTCCCCACAATCCTCAACATCCTTAACCATGGCTTCTCTCTGCAATCAATAAACCACACTAACATTGTGCTCATCCCAAAAACAAATTCCCCAGCCACCCCTCAAGATTACCGGCCTATTAGCCTTTGCAACGTGGTGATCAAACTGATCACCAAATGTATTGTGAGCCGTCTGAAAACCATCCTTTCCGTTCTTATTAACCAAGGCCAACAAGTTTTTTTTCATGGGCATTTGATCACTGATGATGCTCTCCTTGCTGCAGAATTCTTCCACGCTCTCAAGAGCAATAAATCCAAAAGCCTAGCCAGTTTTGCCCTAAAATTTGATCTATCGAAGTCCTATGATTGCGCCGATTAGGATTTTCTGGAAAATATTTTATTTAGAATTGGTTTTCACCACCAGATGATTAACCTGATCATGAGGTATGTTTCTTTGGTTTCCTATCGTATCATTATTAATGGAAATCCCTCCACATCCTTTACCCCTTCTCACAGTCTTTATCAAGGTGATCCTCTTTCTCCGTACCTCTTCTTTTTCTGCACGGAGGCCTTCTTTTCTCTTATACACCAAACCGAATCGAGAAGGTTGATCCAGAGAGCAAGAATTTGTCGTAATTCTCCCACGATCATGCATCTCTTTTTTTCTTACGACAACTTCATTTTTTGAAGGGCATGTGAAACCGAAATCCTCACCATCAAGGCCATTATTGATGTTTTTACCAGATCGTCGGGACATGAAGTCAACCTTGAGAAATTATTGTGGCATTTAGCAAGTCCCTCCATCATGATCGAGTTTCTTTCTTGGGTTCTTTGTGGGGTACTCTCATGGTTGATCAACACTTCTCTTATCTAGGAATGCCAGTGTCCATTGGCAGAAGAAAGGGGGATAATTTTGATTTTCTGGTGGATCGCGTGCATAAAAAGCTTAAAAATGGGAAAATCAGATCTCTTTCTCAAGCCGGAAAGCTTGTACTTATTAAAGTTGTTGCACAAGCAATCCCTTCTTACATCATGAGTTGTTGTCTCCTCCCCCTCTAAACCATTCAGAAAATTAATCAAGCTATTGCAAATTTTTGGTGGGGGCAGAAGAACTGTGAGCGAAGAATCCATTTGTGCTCGTGGGAGAAACAATGTGCGAGGAAAGAGTTTGGAGGGATGGGTTTCAGGGAGCTGGAGTATTTCAATAAAGCTTTTCTTGCTAAAGAAGGTTGGAGGCTTATCACTAACCCGAGCTCTCTCCTCGCTCGCTGTTGGAAAGCTCGTTACCACCCCCAACATTATTTTTTGGAAGCCAGATTTAGGCATTATCCCAGCTTTTCGTGGAGGAGTATCTTGGATGGGATGCCAATCTTGAAAGATGGCGTTGATTGGACAGTTAGGGATGGTCGATCCATCTCAATTTGAAGGGATCATTGGATTCCATGTGTTTTTCCACTTACTCCGACCTCCCCAGATTTGTTTGTTTTGTAGGATATCAGAGTTGTCCGGGACTTGATTACTGGTCAAGGAAAAAACTGTAATGACCAGCTCTTGCACTTCCTCTTTCGTCCCGAGATCATAAAAGCAATTGAGGCGATCCTTATGTCATCCCACCCTGCGGAAGACTGCTTGTTTTGGAGACATACTAAGAATGGATATTTTACTGTTAAGTCAGGTTATTGGGTAGCGAAGAGCATTAAAGATGCAACATCATCGAAATCCTCTTCATCATCCAATAACCCGTTGTTCTGGAGATGGATTTGGAGAATTAATGTTCCCCCAAAGATGTAGTTTTTTTGCTGGAGGTGCCTTCACGGAGCTCTCCTAACCAAAACAAATCTCCAAAAAAGAGAGGTCCCCATTGACCCCATTTGTGGCCGATGTGGAGAAGTGGAGGAAACTCTGGAGCATTCCCTTAGAGATTGCACTTGGAGCAGTTTCTTTTGGAAGACTAGCCTCTTAAGGATCTACACTGACACTGAAGGCCATCCCTGCTCGATCCAAGATTGGATCCTGGGAACGATCAAGGGCAAACCACCTAATTTTATCGAAATCTTCATCGCTCTTTTATGGATCCTATGAAAATCACGTAATCTTTTTTATTTTCAGCAAAGGAAGATGACAACCCAGGAATGCTTTGCTATTGCCTTATCTTCCAGGTTGCAGTATCAATCAGCAAATAACGAGCCTCAGACCATCTTTGTTGGCAACCGCTCCTTCCCCTATGGTCGCCCCCTCATGCGAGCTGGTTTAATATCAATTCGGATGCCTCTTAGGATCCAGCGAGATCGGGGGGCCTAGTAGGAATCATCAATGGTTGTACATGAGTCCCTTTCAAAATAAGCTCAAAGTTTTTGCTTTCTTGTGAGAATATTCGCCTTGGAGAGGTCATGACTTGTCTTTCGAGATTGGAGGCTGCGGAGAAGGAGGGGTTGCGATATATTTGTGTTGTTATGGACAACCAAGGCTTGATTTTGCAACTCAAGAACAAAGACATTCCGAGAACTTCTTTGGGCACTATTATCCTTGATATTTTGCGTGTTGTCCACTTTTTTGATGAAGTTTTTTTTTGTGGGTTTTTTAAACCAAAATATTATGGCACACAAGATTGTTAATCTAGTTCGTATCCACAAACGGGCTGGTATTTTTTCGGCCCCATTTGATGTAGCGCTTCAGTGCATTATTTCGGATCACACCGAAGTTACTTAATCAAAGAAGTTGCTTTTAGCTCAAAAAAAGGTTCAAAGATGGCAGGAAGGTACATTTGCGTACTGACATTAACATGCAAAAGAGATAAAATATTTCAATTCAAAGTATCCTTCAGTAATGGATCTATTTTTGAGAGAAAACTAAATATACTCTCACTTCAGAAAACTCAAATATAGAGAAGAAATAGTGAAAAGTGAATGCGGAGACGATCAAGCATGGAAAAGAATAAATTCAAGTGACCAACACTATCAAAGTTCTATCACCGTCTATCTGTCAGACGAGACTTCCAGGCACCACTATTGTATCGAGAAAAATATGGTTATATTTAAAATGGTTTACTTTGATAAGGAAAATATAAGATTTGGTATATAAAGACTCAAATATATCCCTAATTATACACATATTTTTCAACTTATTCTAAGCTTTTCCAATGTTTAAATAAACACTCAAACTATTAAAAATTTTGTAAACATATTCCAAAATATTTTTTCGATCAATGGAATATTGGTTGCATTGTCTGAAATCCAAGTTAGTAAAATGTATTTGACTCGAATTTTTAACATTACAAGCAACTTTCCTTTGATGGAAAAAATAATTTGGAATATATTTATATAATTCAAAATAGATTGTGTATTTATTTAAGGCAAATTCTCATATGAGATGGTCTCATCATTTTTATTGTGAGACAAATTTAATGATGTATTTAATTATTGAAATAATATATTTTTTTATTGCGAATGATGTATTTCTTTGTTACAAATAATGTAATTTTTTACATAGAAAAAAAAATATAATGATGTATTTAATTTATTGAAATGATGTTTTTCTTTAGTGGGAATAGATACAACTAGCCACTTTGAATAAGTGGGTATGTTTTATAGCCACAAGAATAAAAATATAAGTTTTCTAGCCACTTTGTACTTTTGTCTTTTTCTCTCTTCCATTTTCGGCTACAAGACAAAATTTACTTTATTAAAGTTGTTTCCATTTTCGGAAATATTCATTATTTCATTTATTTATTCATTTATTTAATTTTGAGCAATTAATTTGAACTACCAAGGTAGTTGTAAATTTATTACAACCTTTTACAAACAAATATTTTCGGTTGTACGAGGAAGGAAACATTCTAAAAATTATTTGAAGATTGTTGAGAGGGTTTAGAGAGAGAAAAATCGAAGGTATGTTGATTTCAACCATTTTTTCTTATTTTCGATTC